>JAVJIF010015285.1:0-86028 GCA_038442645.1 Agave tequilana | reverse complement strand
TTTTTTACTGCGACAATAGTCGCATCGTATCCTTTTTTTTTAATTTTAACATTCATTTCGACATTTTCGCCCTATGTTGTGCTTTAGTCCACTGAACATAAAGTAACACTGCGACCATGATCGCAGTTCATATTTGTCATTGAACTTAGAACTTCGACACTTTCTGGTTTACAACTTGGCACCGTAGTTCCATATTGTGTCTACCACATGAATAAAATTAGTGACAAAGGTACAGCAGTTCAACCAAGATTAAGTATAAAAATTATAATTCACACAATTAACATTAAAAAACAGGCTTATATATTTATAAAAAATCGAAATACAAATTTTAAAGTTCTAATCTGCTCGTTCTCGTCATCACCATCATAATCAGATTCGTCCTCAATATTATGACTGTGTTCGTCTTCCGTATCGCTTTCCGTCTCTTTCACCTCTTTACCAACAATCTCCTCTTCGCTTTATTCCTCTTCATGACAGTATTTTGGTTCATCAATGAACTCCCAGAACGGGTCGTCTGTATCAAGCTCATCCTCTGACCCGTAGCAAGGGATCGATTCAGAACTATACATCCAATTATTATTAGATGATTGGCTTCTTTCTGGTGAAGACGATAGAGATGACATTTTTGAATCTGTTTCCGAATATTGAAAGAAACGAATTTGAGCAAAACCTATATAGTATGTTTATAATCCTGTAATGATGACCCTTTATATATTTTTAATCTCGGAATTCCAAAAGGTTTAAGCTCTCAAATGACGTGAACATGTCCCAAATTTATTTTCTGCCTTTTCCCATAAATTATATACTTTCCAGGTGATTGTTCAGTTTTCGAAAACAGTTAAAAAGTTAATACAGTCTTACATCAAGTTACTTTGTACTTTGAACACGTGAAGATTATTATTGTTTTAATATCTTATGGTAGAAAAATGCAGGGAGGATTATGTTTACGATAACATAAATTAATGAAGTTAATTAATTTAAAACATATATAAAGGGCTGTGTGTATAAAAACTTTGGTCTCCCGATTATGACAATGCAACCATAGTCGCATTGTCATGACTGCGATCGCGATCACTGTCTCGATTACAGTATCGCAATATAAGGAAACGATGTAACTCAAACAGGTCATGACTGCGACTTTGGTCGCAGTATAACTTCTGTACTCATGCATGTTTCTAATATCAATACGAATTAGTAAATTGCACTGTGTAACAGTAGTAGATTGAAAATAAAGAAATCTCTATGGATTTTATAATAAATAAATGTATAAAAATGTTTATAAATTAAATTAATAAAACAAACAGATCAATTTTACATTTATCTTTACATTTATAAATAAAAATTGAGGTACATCAATGAATTGTCAACTGTCAATCTTCAAATACCATCCTTCTTATAATTTATGTTTTTTCATCCCAACTTTTCTCTCTATCTGCGAGTATCATGTATGCAAGCTCGCTTCTTAGTCTCTATACATCGGCAGCCATCACAGTATCAATAGCTGATGGACTACCAAATGCTATACTTTCTATGTACTTGCATACATATACAGCGCAATCAACACTGAAAATTATACAGAGTAATCATTAAATGAAATTAGATTTCTGTACTCAAAAAAAGTAGAAAATATGATAGGTAAACGTCACAAAAAAAAATTACCTGTTTGCTTGTTGGGGGCATCTTGCGTATTTTATATATGTTTTTTTATTACTTTATTGAAATCAATTTCAAAAATCTGTAATAATCTTTCTTTCTGCAATGTCAATAGAAAAAAAAATATCAATATTAATCAAATTAAATGCAAGTATTCAGTAATCAAAATATTAAAATTCAACTCATCATTATTCTTGCATCTGTTTGACAAAGCTTTAATGTACTACTTGATTTTTCAGCTGGAACCAAAGAGTTGTAAAAAATCTACTCTTATGTATGGCAATCAAATACCAATAAGGTCCAGTGAAATCCGGGATTGTTGGCACAGTGTTTTGTGATTGATCGGAAGAACATGTACTGTACATCAATTGTCCAGTTTTTTCAACAACTGCTTGATGAATAATCTTTAAGATCTCTACTTTTAGATACAACACCGTGCTGTGAACAACCAAAAAATAAAATTCAAAATGAATTCAAAGTATAAAAACATTATGAAAATTAGATGTTATTATGATAAGACAACAGACTCTGATCTTGGTCGCAGTATTTTTTGGTTAATATACTTTACGCTGCGACCTTGATCGTCATCACTAGTATCCATGTTTAATTTTTAAGCATTTATTAGCAACCCCGTCTTTTATATTAACATGCATTGCGACCAAGGTCGCAGTGTTGTTATTGATTATGACTGTCGCCAGCAACTGCGACCAAGGTTGCAACTTTCATTACTAAACTGATATTCGTGGGGATTAATAAAATCATTGACTGCGACCTAGGTCGCAATACATTCGTTATGTCTTATTAGCAGTAAAGACTACTAGTAGAATATTTAACGTTCAAAAATTTAATTCAGTAAATTAATTAGGAAATTGATATTTCAATTAATCGTAAAGGAGAAAATAGATGTTTACCTAAGCTTCGCTCCGAAAGAATATACTTTTTAATCCTCCTCTTTTCTCTAGTTACTTCATGTAGAAATGAATTATGGGTCTGTTTGGTTGTCGTAATTGGCCGTAATTCGTAAGTTGTAATTGTAAAGTCTTTTACATTTGTAAATGAGTTACATGCATGTAAGATTTATGGTATTTGGTTGGTAATATAAAGTTGTAAGTGAAAAAGTTTATTGTGCTTTACGGTGTTTGGTTGTCGTAATGTGTAAGTCGTAAGTGAAAAAGTTGATCACAAAATTAACTATTTGGTGATTTAAAAAGTTTTAATATTGCAAATAAATATTAAAAATGTAAAATATTAAAAAAATTAATATTAACATAAAAAAATAATACAAATTGTATGACCACAAAATTAACTATAACTGGGCTGTAAGTGAGTGGTAATTGGGTTGCAAGTGAGAGGTAATTGGGTTGTGTAAGTCATTTACGAATTACGGTCCAAACAAACGTCGTAGTTGTAACTGGGTTGTAAGTCATTTACGAATTACGGACTTTTACGCGAAACAAACGGCCCTTATATTGGCATCTAAATCTCTACTGAATATTAGGTCCTCAATGTCATTTTTCGCAACAATGATTCCGTTGTCGGTATCCTGATATGCAGTAGAACTGCAAGATATTCAAAACAAAGTTAAGAATTATATTGTTCTTATATAAATATCTAATAGTTTTTGATATGATTTAAAATAAAATTAATTAACTAACTCAGAGAAGGCCTTGTCCAAGAAATTTTTTATGAGAGCTTGTTGATGTGGCTGCAGAATTCTGTATGCTGTGATTTCAGTCAATTACCTGATTTTTGGCTGAGTGTCGGAAATCTGTTCGTTGCCGAAACCAGTGGCAGAAGTCTGAGCCGCAGGTTTTGGAAGAGGATGTTCATTAATTTTCTTCTGTTTTTGGATAAACGAAGTCGAAGTCATCGCGATCTCTTTCAGCGCGCTTGCGTTCTTTGACTCTCCTTTCTATAGTTCCTTTAGAGTAATCTAAAACTTTTATTTTTAAGGATTGCTTCTGAGCCGGAGTCTGTTCTTGAATTTTTTCTTCAAAAGCTCTATCTTTTTGAGTTCAAGCATCTGTTGAGTTATATTTAAAGAAAAACTGGGAAAATCTTCCCCAGCAATAGTTACTTTAAATTCAGAACCCTTAATTTCCTCCTCTTCTAATTTTTTTTCTTCTTCTCTTCTGCCTGCTTCTCCATCTGCTCCTTCATCCTTTTCTGCTTCTTCTCCTCTTCTCTCTTCCTTCTCCTCTCCTCTTCTTTTATCGTCTCCTTCCTCTCTTCCCCCTCTTTCTTCCTTTTCTCCTGCCTCTTCTTCTCCTCCTCTAACTCCCTCCTCTTCTCCTTTTCCTGCTCCTCCTCTTCTTTCCTCATCTTCTCCTTCTCCTTCGTCTCCTCTTCCCTCATCCTCTTCTCCTGCTCCTCCTCTCCTCCTTTTCCTTTTCCTCCTCTTCCCCCTCCTCCTCTCCTGCCCCTCCTCTTTCCTCCTCCTCTCCTTCTTTTCCTGATCCTCCTCTTCCCTCCTCCTCCTCTCCTTTCCCTCTCCTCCTCTTCCCTCCTCCTCCTCTCCTGCTCCTCCTCTTCCCTCCTTCTCTTCTCCTTCTCCTCCGTAGCAGTGGCTGCTCTCAGCAGCTCTTCTTCTTCTTCTTCTTTCACTTTTAATTTTCTCTGCTGCTTTTTTAATTTTTTCTTCTCTCTTCTGTCTCTTCTTTTTTTCTTTAATTCAGCCTTGAGTCTGTTCTCAGTCTCCATTTTTTCAATTTTTCTTTCTAACTGATAAACATATTCTCTCAAGTACTGATTTTGATTCCTCAAAACTTCAATTTTCTCAGCTTGTTCATCCCGTGGTGGTGGCAAATAACCTGCAATAGTTGGTTCTTGCTCACTCGTTCGTTCCTCAACTATTTCGGCTGCTTCTAGCTCCGTTTCCGCCGGGATGTTAGCTTCATTATGTGTATGTTCTTGTTCTTCTTCTTCTTCTTCTTTCTCCTCTTCTCCTTCAACAGGAAGGCCAATCATGTTTCTTTCATCATTAGAGATGTTGGCCATTCGACACAAAATCTGAAAAAAAAAATAAACTTAAAACGATATAGAAATCTTATAGTTGTACCGCAGATGAATGAAACATTTACTAGAATAGTTAACAAGGAACTGCGACCTAGGACGCAGTTATAAGCATTACATCAGACAAACAATTAAACTCTGCGACAATGGTCGCAACACAAATCAATGGAATAATTATAACTGCGACCATGGTCGCAGTTTATTTACAACGATTTATCAAGAGAATGCGACCATGGTCGCACACAATTGTACTGCACATAAATGAACTGCAACCGAGGTCGTAATCCATTTAAATGTATAAAATTTTAATCAACAGTATATGCTATTTAATATTTAAAAACTTACGATATGTGCGTCAAGCTCATTTAGATCAACTTCAAGCAGAGCTCTGCTAATGTTTTGGAGGTCCCATCTTACTGCGCGTGGGGTTTTATCCTCCAAACCAGACCTCGGCTCAAAAATAAGAGCCCTCTCACAGAGCCAATACTGCAAAATGCATAATTAAATTAGTTTACACGAATATTCACAATATATCGGAAAATTTCATACAATGTTTGTCAAATTTGATATTCATACTTACAATAATTTGCACGGAGCATCCTTGCAGCTCGTACGTGGTTTGCTTGAAGATGTCCATTGACTCAATCAGGAATTGCCAAACAGCTTTAGCCCAGAATATTATCCTCATCAGTTGCATACTGGCAATCTGTTTCACAATATACCACGGCACCGTGCATTTACTGTCAGAAAAGAATAGAGTGGCCGACACATATAGGATGATTATTTTCGTAAAGTCTTGAACTGCAAATCTTTATCTGTCTCTTATAATTTCATTTAAAGCACTTGTTGCTCAAGCTGTTCATCCTTGGTCACATCTAATTCACTCCTTCTTTTCTTGACCAGAAGATCATCCAAAGTTTCTTCAATAGATACTTTCGTGATCTTCTTTATATTAGAGAAATAATATTTTATAACCCCTCTGTCCTTCATTGTACACGTCTTATTCATAATAAAATCCGTCCCAATGATAGGTAGAGCAAAAGTTAGGGCAACATCCTTCACTGTTAACTCAATTTGTTTGACCCTAATTCTAAAGGTCCTTGTATCCCTATCATACTGGTCTCTAAATTCTCAGTACACTAATGTTTAATTTTAGACCTTTTTCACCTCCAAATTCCTCATTGTAGAAGGCCATGAAGATTGGGCCAAATGGGTCTTCTTGATCGCATCTATGAAATCGCTCTAAATGTGCTTTTTGAATTTCTTAATTTAGGCTCGATCTCAGAGGACGAACCTTCACTTGTTTACCTATAAATGAAGAAACATTAAAAACTTTAGTTTAATGTTTATTTAAAAATTAAAAGGGAATGATTTTTAAAACACTGCGACCAAGGCCGCATACATCTACAACTCAAATTGAAACAACTGCATCCCAGGTCGACAGAAAATGGAATGAAAAACAAATGTTGTTTAAAACACTGCGACCAAGGTCGCATACATCTACAACGCAAATTGAAACAACTGTGTCCCAGGTCGACAGAAAATGGAATGAAAAACAAATGTTGTTTAAAACACTGCGACCAAGGTCGCATACATTTACAATGCAAATAGAAACAACTACGACCCAGGTCGTCAGAAAAGGGAATGAAAAACAAATGATGTTTAATATACTGCGACCAAGGTCGCATACATCTACAACGCTAACTCAAACAACTGCGACCCAGGTCGACTGAAAGGGTATGAAAAAAATAAATAATTTTTAAAACGCTACGACCAAGGTCGCATACATCTATAACGCTAATTCAAACAACTGCGACCCAGGTCGTCAGAAAAGGGAATGAAAAACAAATAATGTTTAATATACTGCGACCAAGGTCGCATATATCTACAACGCAAATTTAAACAACTGCGATCCAGGTCGTCAGAAAAGGGAATGAAAAACAAATGATGTTTAATATACTGCGACCAAGGAAGCATACATCTACAACGCTAACTCAAACAACTGCGACCCAGGTCGACTGAAAGGGTATGAAAAAAATAAATAATTTTTAAAACGCTACGACCAAGGTCGCATACATCTACAACGCTCATTCAAACAACTGCGACCTAGGTCGTCAGAAAAGGGAATGAAAAACTAATGATGTTTAATATACTGCGACTAGGTCGCATACATTTACAACACAAATTTAAACAACTGCGATCCAGGTCGTCAGAAAAGGGAATGAAAAACAAATGATGTTTAATATACTGCCACCAAGGAAGTATACATCTACAACGCTAACTCAAACAACTGTGACTCAGGTCGACTGAAAGGGTATGAAAAAAATAAATAATTTTTAAAACGCTATGACCAAGGTCGCATACATCTACAACGCTAATTCAAACAACTGCGACCCAGGTCGTCAGAAAAGGGAATGAAAAAAATAAATAATTGTTAAAACGCTACGACCAAGATCGCATACATCTACAACGCTAATTCAAACAACTGCGACCATGGTAGATAGAGAAGGAAATCAAAAAACTAGGAAAAAATTGAACTTTTGTCGCTGTGTTATAAAATTTATAAATTTAAAAAGCTAATCTCTCTCTTATTTGCGACCATGGTCCCAAGTTTTCAAAAAAAAAGTAAAAGAAACGGAATCAAATCTTGAAAAAATATATAACTATTAAAATCCACAAACCCTAAAAAAAAAATTGCTTTTGTTTCCCATTACCTTTTTTCGCGGATGATTTCTTTGGAGTCATATGTAACAAATATATTTTTTAAAAACTGAGAAAATTTGTGAAACAATAGAACTAATCTCTTCAGAATGATCAACTGAAATTTTACATCTGTAAATTTTTTTGAAAGAAAATGTTTTACATACGGTAAAAAGTTGTGAGGGAGGGTATTTTCGTCAAATACACTATTGAGGTGACTGATAGTAATTTAGGCGGGATTTCTCTGGTTTTTGTCCGCCAAAATTAATGACAATTTCGTGGCTATTATGTTGCCACGTCCTGCCGGCTGAGAAACTCTCTCAGCCGTCAATTGAGGTACAGTAACCCTTATATATATATATATATATATATATATATATATATATATATATATATATATATATATATATAGGGAGCTGATCCTCTAAGAACGGTTCTCACCGATTCTTGTGAGAACTTTCACGTGGGTCGTCGGATCTGATAGATCAAATCAAATAAAACCAGATCTCTATCAGATCCGACGGCCCACGTGAAAGTTCTCGCAGGAATCCGTGAGAACCGTTCTTAGGGGATCAACTACTATATATATATATATATATATATATATATATATATATATATATATATATATATATAGAGAGAGAGAGAGAGAGAGAGAGAGAGAGAAATGTAAATCAGCTGACACAGGAGGTAAATTCGTCCTATGTCGCACTCAAAAAATATTTCCCGAATGAATTTTCAAGATCCGATCGTACATTATCATCTTCATATTCTAAGATATATAGATATAAAAAATCAAGTGATTTGAAGTTCGTTTACTCATTGATCTAAATGTTCTATTTTGTTCTATTGTTAAAAAACCGTTAATGTTTGAACCCAAAAAAATGTAGCAAACAAACTTCAAATCACTTGATTTTTTATATGCATATATCATAGAATATGAAGATGATAATGTGTGGTCGGATCTTGAAAATTCATTCGGGAAATATGATTTTTGAGTGCGACATAGGAGGAGTTGCCTCCTGTGTCAGCTGATTTACATTTCTCTCACACATATATATATATATATATATATATATATATATATTATATATATATATATATATATATATATATATATATATATATATATATGGCTTACTGTACCTCAGCCTGCAGGCTGAGAGAGTTTCTCAGCCTGCGGGACGTGGCTGAATATATGCCACACATCGGTCGCAGAGTGTGGGCGCCAAAAAAATCAAAAAAAATCCCGCCTAAACAATCGTGAAACAGATTGACAAAAATACCCCTTTACATGACGACGGCGACTTCTAGCATTGAAAAGTAAAAAAAATATTCCATGGTCGCATACTTAATACAGAATAAAGAATACCGGAGGAAACATGCTATCGTATAGCAATGCGACCTCCTTCAGTACTGCGACCAAAGTCGCAAACTTCTTTCTCATTACAATGGTGATGACGAGGATAAGAAGTTTAAAAAATTGTATTTTGTTTTTTTTAATATATATAAATCTGTTTTCTAAAGTTAATTGTGTGAATTACTTTTTTTACTACTATGTCTTGGTTGAAAAATGCTGTACAATTGTTACAAACCTTCATTTTAAAAATTTTACGCTAAACGAATATACTGCGACCATGGACGTAGTTAATAATTATATTACTTCACCCTTATAAATTTTTAAAATGAAAGGTTGCGACATTGGTTGCAATTGCTGGACGCAGACTTAATAAATACACTGCGACCTTGGTCGCAGTTGCTGGACTTTAGTCTTAATCAACAACAACACTGCTACCTTGGTCGCAGTTTCTGACCGTAGTCTTAATAAAATAAACGACCGTAGTCTTAATAAAATAAACTGCGACCTTGATCGCAGTTGTTGGTGTTTAGTCTTAATAAAATACATAGCGACCTTGGTCGCAGTTGCTGGTCTTTACTCTTAATCAACAACATCACTGCGACCTTGGTCGCAGTTGGTGGTCTTTATAATAATCAACAACAACACTGCGACATTGGTCGCAATTGATGGCCGCAGTCTTAAAAAAATAATCTGCAATCTTGGTCGCTATTGCTGGTCTTTAGTCTTAATCAACAACAACACTGCGACGAGGTGACACGTCACCGCAGCAGTTGCTTAGTCGCAGTCTTTGGTCACAGTGTCGACCCTGGTCGCAGTAGTTACTGTTTGCAATGTATCTTATGCGACCTTGGTCGCAGTGTCATCTATGGTCATAGTTGTTTAATTTGCAATGTATGGCTGCGACCAAGTTCGTAGTTTATTAAAAAAACAAATATGTTTTTTATTTATGTCCAGGCATTTATCTCCAGGCATGTGCAAATGATTCAAAAACGATCTCTTATACAATAAGATTGAGTGTTACAATATAGCAGTACAAAGAAGACTAAACATCAAAGTAGCCAAGAAGACTAAACATCAAAAGAGCCCTTGTTGACTAAGAGCAATCTTCTTCTTGAGGTCTGGTGGCAGCAGAATCCTCCGATTCCACCTGACCCTCCAAAGTGCCGGGATACGATCTTTCGTTGATGAACATCTCTTCACCAGAAGGTTATCCAGTGAGCATGGAGTTTCCTCGATGTCACTTCTGGGGTAAGAGAGGAGGTTTTTAGACCTCACAGGGAATGCTACCCACCACTATATCCTCCACATCCCCCGCCGCCATACCCACTCTGACCATCAATTATCAGAAAGCTTAACTGGTGCATCAAGTCAGAGCAGATCTCGGTGAGGCTTAAGTCCTCGTCAGGAATCGTGACTTCTTCCCTTGTGAACGACGAGGACCATGACTTCTTTCTTGTGGACGATGAGGTCTATGACTTCTTCCCTTGTGGACGAACATCGATCAAGTTCGTCCATAGGGTCATCTTCATCCATGGAGGCAGGCCCTGTTAGAGACTCTGAAGAAGGCGGAAATTCTCAGAGCAATTGCTCTCGAAAGAAAACAGTCTAATTATGGGCTGTTAAAGGGAGAGGGTGAGCCCTATTTATAGGCAGCCCATAATAACCATAATTAATGGTTCATTAATCAGAATCGTCGGCATTAATGGTCTCCAACCGCCAGCGCCGGTTTGGCATTAAAAGACATTAACGCCTAAACCCAATGAAGAGCCGACGCGTGGACAACCGCTTCGGGAAATAACGAATGGTGCGGGGTTCGTCAAAGTAGACTTGACGTTAAAAGATCTCATAAAATCTTTATGACAGGTCGCGTCTCACGGAGTTACTCCAAGTCACATCAGACAACAGACAACTTTTCATTTTTCATTTAGATTCAAAAAATGACTTAATCCAAAAACAACACTTAATAAAACAACACTTACTTAACGTACTGCGACCAAAGTCGCAGTCCATGTAATGCAACCCTAGATTGCAGTTGCTTGCCATCTTTATCAATAACAACACTGCGACCTTGGTCGCATTTAACCATGTACACTGCGACCAAAAGATTTTGACTAAGGTCGCAGTTTAAATGTACAATGCGACCAAAGACTCTGACTACATTATATAAAAAAAATTAAACTATAAAGTAGAATTTTATCGCAGGCTGAAAAAATTGATCTGAAAAGAGCGGCAAAAATAAAAAGGGGAAAAAAATAATAATAAACAATAAGGAAAAGTTATCATAAGGGGTATTTGGTAATTTAACTTCTACCTAAAAGCGGGCCGCAAGTCAGTGAGGTGACAAATCGAGCCACGTCACCGCAGGCTGAGAGAGTACTCTCAGCCCGCGGGCTGATATACATTTTTCTCATATATATATATATATATATATATATATATATATATATATATATATATATATATATATATATATATATATATATATATATATATATATATATATATATATATATTGTCACGCCCCGCAATCATAATACTCATATAAAGGGTACGTGACGAGAGCCGGCAACGTATTTTTAAAACAAATACGTTAAGCCTCAGTACATTGATTCAAAATAAAACAAGATTTATTCGTTATTCCAGCTAGAAGAAATCAAGTACATAATGTCACCAAAGATCTCACTTATTACAACATAACGAAATCATACGACAATAAAAGTCTCTCACATAAGAAAAGAAAGATCTGACTACTGAAGATCAGCAAGGTGCTCGAAGTACTCCTGCTCCTGCAGAGTCTCTGGATCAGAACCTGAGTAAGCAACTCAGGGTCGTCAATAGCGACCTAAATAAATGATAAAAAGAGGGGAAGATAAAAATAACATGTAAAATCTAACGACAACATGCATAGCTAATATAATTCTTTCTAGTAATTAGCATATCAGAATCATGTTAAAGTACAGTAATATACACTACATAACCATTTACAAACTATAATTTATCCAGATGAGGTAAAGTTGTCAATATATCTGTGTATGTTTACTCTCAATGTCTTATCGTTTGAAATTGAAAATTTGGAGACGGAAATTTGTGTTTTAGGTAGGTTCCGTACATACCCGGAACTACGGCCAATCACCTGACGCTGAACCAGGTCCTACCGCTAGGTAGTCAATATCAATAACAATAACAATGTGTCAATAACGATAACAATGTGAACAATACGGGATGTCAGTCATCCCCCGGAACCCTGCAGTGGAACCGTATTTCGGCTGCGCAACCTATATCCTAAGTCCACCCAAAATACCAACACCGTCTCCTTTATCAATTTTCCCATCCCCAGTTATAAGTTATCAAAGACTATCATCTAAGTTGCTGGGTATGAACAATAACAATAACAATGAAGTATGTGACAATGGAAACAAGTCTTACCCAGTGACAATAGTAACATAATCTCTTTTTCTTTTCTTTTTCTTTTTTTTTTCCTTCAATGTTCTCATGATCCAATATCATATAATCACTCCTATGAGGTAATCAATATATAATAGAGAATTCAGTATCACATTCCTTTTCTGCAATTTCCAATAATTTCAATTACTTTTTTTTTGAATAATTATCAATAATTAACAATTTCACAATTATAAAAATTTCTACTTCTTTTGAGTATTCAATAACTTTCAATTAGAAGTAAATTAGAGATTTCAGAAACAAACATCTACTTATGCAATATTGATATTTGGAATTTTACACATTTCTGAGCAATTTTCTAAGTTCTAAGATTTTAACAATAAGTTTATTAGATCAGCCATTTCCATAATAGCAACAATAATATCCTAAAATAAACAAAATGAGATATGTACATAATATAGTGAGTGAAAGAACACTCACCTGGGCTACCACCCGTCCAAGCACCAATCGAAGAAATCTACATTAATTTATATATTCGAATTAGAAAATTATCGAACTTTCATATATCGACTTCTACATGAAGTATTCTATTTATTTAGTATTTTAAATCAAATGTGAACAATCCGGATATTTAAATAAGGTTGTATAATGAAGTATAAGTTATGTGAATTTTTTTCAGATTTTATTTACTGATTTTATATGGTTTAAATGGTTTAAAACTTATAATTTTCTTAACGGGTCTGAATTTAGAATAGCGAGTTTAAATCTTTAAATGCAGTGGTTCAGCCCCATATGAGCTGCAATTTACTCCAAAATTTTTATGTAGATGGTAGGAGTTATCTAGATATTTATCACTATTTTTATTTATTTTTTTCGAATTTTTATCTAGCTAAAAAAATTGTTGTTCAAAACTTAACGGGTCTGATTTTGTAATTGGGTCGGATTAAATGAATTGGGCTTCATATTCTCTGTTCTTCTTCTTTTTTGTTTTCTGGTTTCTAGCCTGGCCCAATAGCCAGGCCCAGTTTCCTTTTCTTTTTTTTCTCTTTTTTTTTTTAATTTCTGGGCTGGGCCAATGATGGCCCAGCTTACTTTTTTTTTTTTGCCGTTTTCTGTTATTTTTTGGAACTGGGCCAGTAAGGCCCAGTTCTGATTCTTTTCTCTTTTCTCTTTTCTTTTTTTTTTTTTTTTTTGAAAGGACCCAACCCGGGCCTGCAAGGCCCGGGCTAGGCCAGGCCTAGCCATCCTGGCCAGGCCGGCCAGGCCCTGCACAGCAGGGCTGTGCCCTGCTGTGCAGGCGCAGCGCCTGCTCTCGGCTTGGCCGAGAGCAGGTGCAGTATTTACCCTTTTTTTTTTTTTTTTTTTTTGTTTAAATTCTAAATTGTAGAAACAATTAAAAAAAAAGAGGTGTGTAAAGATTTATATATATATTTTTTAATTGGATTTTGAATAAATCTCCATGTATAGATAGATTAACCCATGTGTCTAATTTTAGATCCTTGGAAATTTTGTTCTAAAAATTTTCTTTTTCTTTTTTTTTTTCTAAAATATTTCTATTAGAGAATCATATATTATTTTTATATAAGCTTTATTTAGATCAAGGTAAAGTTTTTGATGATGAAGAAATTCTTAAAAAGGGGTAAATCTATGCATGATACTCCGATTTAATTATAATTTTTAATTCATATTAATCTTAAATTATGGTATATTATCAAAATTCATATTCATATAAATTAATTTAAACTTAGGGGAGATCTAAGTTTTCGTAACAAAAAGAGAATCTTAAACATGCTTGCTAATTAAATATTTGAATTAATAAAAAAATCAAACTTTATACTTACTTGTTTCCTTGCTTTCTCCTTAACCTTGTATCCCGAAATCTTTCTTCGATCACAATCAATTTGAGGAAAAATATGAAGATAAGGAAAGTTATACTAAGGTTTCTCTTGATGTAGGAGAGAAAGGAAATGTTTAGCTTTTATAAGGCTATAAGAGATTTTCTTTTTTGAACCTGGACTCTAATTAGGCTAGATTAGTAATTTAGATAAGAATGGAAAGTTAGGCTATAAGAGATTTTTTTTTTTTTTTTTTTTTTTGAACCTGGACTCTAATTAGGCTAGATTAGCAATTTAGATAAGAATGGAAAGTTGTAGAAAAATCTCAAGGAGATTTGATTTAGATTTGAAATTACAGATTGTCTAGCTTATTAGATTCAAATCAAATTCTGAGTGCTCTTAGATTACACGCCAATGTGGCATAATGGTTAACTCTCTTCTCTCCCTTGTTGGGGACCTAAGTTTAATCCCCAGTGCTAGCATATATATATATATATATATATATATATATATATATATATATTATATATATATATATATATATATATATATATATATATATATATATATATATATATATTATTATTATTATTATTATTACCAAAAAATAAAATAAAATGAAATAAAATAAAATAATAATAATAATAATAATAATAATAATAATATATATATATATATATATATATATATATATATATATATATATATATATATATTACTTCTAGATGGTGTAAAATTTTGTTTGTTGCGTGTTTTTACAGAGAAGTTCTCACTTGGTTGGTAGATTCTCCCTTTAAATTAATGGAAAAAATATGGTGATAAAAGCCAGCATCTTTCCATGTGCAAACTGTGCTAGGAATGTATGAGTCATGTACATCTCTCTGTCGGTGTCACATTTCCCATGTGTGATTTATTAATGCAAATTTGGTGTCATAAATAACCTAGTTGTGTCAGTGTAGAGGTCGATTTTCGACCGTCTCAAGATCACGTCACTTGTCCATTCGGCCCTCGAACAATTTCATAACACGTGGCTGTATCTTGAATCTCTGAAGAAGAGTTCTAATCTCATTTAAACTCTAAAGAGTTCAAGCGGTTAAGGGACACAAATAACGTCGGTTATGAGTACCCTTATCTTCAAGTCAAATTTTCATTTGAATCCGGCAGTTACAGCTCGTAAGCAGATCAATCACGTTGGCATCTGGATGGATCCCACTAGATAAAGACAAATATGTGCTCTTCTAATTCAAATCAGGATATTTGGCTCAAACCACTTTCAAGATAAGGGTTAAAATCGGATAGATATTCAGATAGGACATGACTCTATAATCTTATCCAAAGACACCTACTTGTATAAATACGAGACCCCTTACAATGAGAAGGGAACGATCAATCTGATGAGTAAATTATGCTATTTCTCAGAAACATGCAAATAAATTTTATTGAATAAACAAGTTTAAATTAAATTTTCTAGCATGTTGCTACAAAATTAAAAACAATATATATATATATATATATATATATATATAGTGAGTTGATCCCCTAAGAACGGTTCTCACGGATTACTGTGAGAACTTTCACGTGAGACGTCGGATCTGATAGAGATCTGGTTTTATTTGATTTGATCTATCAGATCCGACGACCCACGTGAAAGTTCTTATAGGAATACGTGAGAACCGTTCTTAGAGGATCAGCTCTCATTCTGATCAGTAGACTATTACGGATCAGGTTCTTCTCCCAGTATGGACCATCATCAGCAATCAAACAATCCCAACTTCTGACAATGAGGATAGTTGAAGGTGGACTTGTACCAGTTCAGGCTTGTTTACTTTTATATCAGATTGGGAGAAAGTTAAAAATGTGCAGCCCCATTTTGACTTGGCACTGGTTACCCTCACACAATCCTAAGATGGCTGTTTGCTTGTTAAGAGCTTTGCATGGTAAATTGCTGACAGGAGAATTCTTGAAAGCTACTGGGGCAGCAGATTTTGACTATTGTGTGTAGTGTCACTCAAGTCCAGAAAGCATCAGTTATCTATTTTTTGAATGTCAATACTCTGCTTACTTATGGTTACTGTGCAGACTCAAATTGGATTTACCAGGTCCTATTGGTATATTGAAGGATGTAAAGTTTAGTAATGTCCTAGTTGCTCAATTCTACCGCTGTAGCAAGTGACTATGTGGGTCATGATCCGCAAAGAGAGACTGCGATGGAAGCGTTTGAGTAAGTCTTTCTTTTAAGTTACTAAAATTGGTTAAAGATTTTCTATGTTTTGAAAAAGAAAATAAAAGAGGATACTAAGTTAAGTTAGAATAAAGAAGGTTACAATTTTCGGTTTTGTGTTTTGATGATAACAAAGCATATGAAGTTATTTAGTACTAATCAAGTTCAAGAGTGTATTTCAGGGTTCAAAAAGATCTAACAGGGTTCAGGAAGATCTAATAGGTTTCTTCCTCTAAAGGAAGGTGTTAATGGCTTAAGGGTACTCAAGAACGGGATCATAACTCAAAGCACTCAGTGTCGCTCAAACGTCACTATCAGAGAAGCTCGCTTGAAGATTCTTGTAGTTGATTAGACCTTATAAGAAACTAGTTTGTTAAAGAGTATAATATAGATTTGAGGCTCAAATATATACACACACAAAAGTGCACGTTTTTAAAAGTATGATTTTGACATGTTTGGTTTTGATACTTATTCCACATTTCTTAAAAAATTTCTATCTCAGTTTAGAACTTGTATTTCATGGCTATGCATGTCTTCTCTCTTTCAAAATTCAAACAAAAATTATTTGAAAATTTTCTTTATCTTCAAAAAAACTATCTTGACCCTGTTTTTGGCCTAGATCGGTCGACTGGGTGGTCGACCGTGCCTATTACAGGCCAGAACGGTCGACCGCACGGTCGACTGAACCTCTGGCAATTGGGATGTGCATGTTGTGCATATTCCCGGTCGACCGACCGGTTGACCGATCCCTTATTGCGGTTGACCTGGCGATCGACTGACTGTAACTAGTTTGGTCTCGGTTAGACACGATCGACTGACCGGTCGACCGAGAGCCAACGGTCAAATTTTTTTGAATGGCCAGTCGACCGACAGACTGCCAGATTGGCAGTAACGACCAGCTCTTTTAAATCTGTTTTTAAACATATTTCTTTTAAAACATGAAAAGTTGAATTTCTATGGTCAATTTCTTCCTTTTTAAACCTGGTAAAACTATTCTAAAAGTGTTTTTTTAAAACCTATATAAAGGTTATTGGGATTGAATATTTCACAATAAAAAATTCTATTGAAAATCTAGTTTTTGCTTTCAAAGAGAAAAAATTTCAAAGTTTTTTTTTGTGCTCTTATTTTCAAAGTTTTAATTGAGGTTTTCTTCTCTTAAAATCTCTCTTTTCTAATTTTCACTCCCACTTACATCCTTGAGCTTCAAGTTTACATTTTACTCTATAAGATTTTTATAAGAGAGTTGCAAAGAGAGTGTTTGTGATCTCTTGATCGACAAGAGCTTGTTATCTCAATTGACTTTGTGCTACCTCTAGTGTAGAGGATTGAGTTGGGGAGTTGTATACTCCGAGTGATTGTGATTCATAGTTGTAAGGTCCCTTTGTGGAGGATCCAATAGTGGATAGTGAAATCCTTCACCGTGGTGAAGGTGAGGATGTGAACAATGGCTCGAACCTCATAACAAATCTTTTTGTTTGCGATTGCCTTATTATCTATATCTACTTGTTTATCTTTCATTCAATTTTGTCGATCAACACTCATCTCAACAAGATAGAAATTGAGCACCTCAACTCTTATCTAGAGGAATCACAAGGAGAAGTTCAGAGCCCTTCACGGGAAATCCGGCTTCAAGTCTTATTTTGAGTGATCGATTGCATCATTCATCTTAAATTGGTTAGGATTTGCATTTGATTAGTTATACACCTATTCACCCCCTCTAGGTGTAATTTCAATTGGTATCAGAGCCTTGGTCTCTAGATTTTGGTTTAATAACCTTAGAGAGATCCTACTTGCTAATCATTTCATTAACATCTTCATTCTCATCCACTATAGTAAAAATAGCCGAAGGTATTAAGACCCCTCTCAAGTTTGATGGCCTTAACTTTCCCATATGGAAGGCTAAGATGACCGTGTTTTTGCAATTCTTAGGAAGCCGGCTTGCAAAGACGGTGACTAAACCCTTTAGTGTACCCGCTGATGATGAGGACACTTGGTCTGATATTGTCACCAAGGAGTTTGATGCCAATGCAAAGGCACACTATGCATTGCTTAAAGCCTTGAACGATGACGACATAGTTAGGGTCATTCATTGTAAATCCGCCTACGAGATTTGGTCACACCTAGTGGTCACTCATGAGGGAACATCACAAGTCAAGAGGCTAAAATTGATCTCTTGCGTTCCTAATATGAGAACTTCACTATGCATGAACATGAGTCCATTGATGATATGGTTATAAAATTTACTAAAATAACTAATGGCATTGCTTCTTTAGGTGATGCCATTGACAATGATCAAAAAGTACGGAAGGTCACTCGCGCACTTTCACTCACATGGGAAGTCAAGGCTACTACATTGAAGGAGCTAAATGACAAAGAAGAGATGGAGCTTATCGGTCTTATCGGCAACCTTAAGACCCATGAGATGGAGAGGAAGGCTAGAGAAGAAACAACACCACAAAAGAATAAGACAATTATCTTCAAGCCTACTCCCACCATCTCCAACGATGAAGAAGAAGAAGAAGAAGATGAAGATCTTTCCTTCCTTGTAAGAAATGTAAGGAGGATGTACAACAAGGCAAATATCAACAATAGGAGATGATGGTAAGGAAAGAAGGAAAATAAAATCATCTGTTTCGCTTGTAAGAAACCTGAACATATCATTGCCGAAGTCCAGATATCAAAAACAAGCCATCTTCCTCAAACAAGCCAAAGAAGCCATTTAAGAAGAAAGCTCTCAAAGCCACATAGGATTCAGAAAGTGAATCCGAAGAGGAGGTGGACACGGCAAACGGGTGTTTTGAAAATACACCTAGAGGGGAGGTGAATAGTTGTATGGCTAATCTAATGACAAATGATGCAGAATTAAAAACTAATTGCAACACACTAAGTGTAACCAAAGAATGTAGCCGAATTTTCGGTGAAGGGCTCTGGACTATCTCCTCTAAATTCCTCTAAATAAGAGTTGAAGTGCTATATGAAGCTCTATTGGTTCAACACTAGTGAGGCACACGAACAATACCAAGCATATAAGATATGAACAATATGAATCAATGCGAGATATAAAAGAGAGAGAGTTTAGAAATAGTGGATCAATCGCAAACACCGAGATATGTTTCGAGATTCGAACCACTACTCTACGTTCCCGCCTTCACACAAAAGGATTTTCACTATATGTCCACACATGACCTCCCACACAGGAAACCTCCACTGAGGATTTGGCAAATACAACTAGAAGTACACAACTCCTCTCTCCAACAAACAACCTCTACACAAGAGGCAAGACACTAAGCCAAAACAACAATCACCTCACATAAGAGGGATAAAGGCACTGAGCCAAACCAACCACAATCACCTCTACACTTAGAGGGATAGCCACAAACCCAATTGCACAACCTCCTCTACACTTAGAGGAAAAGGCACAAAGCCAAAGCAAAGGAAATGTTACAACTCTTGGTGGTCTCAATAAACCACAAACTAATTTTCTTCACAAAACAAAGATCCTATAGATAGGATAGAGATGATAGCTTAAGTGTGAGAAAATAAAGTATTTGGAATGAAAATAACAAAGAAAAACACTTGGTAAAATCACAAGATAGATATTGTGTTTTCATTATGTTTGCAAAGGGGGAAAACTTACAATAAAAAGTTTGAGGAGCTAAATTATAAGTATTCTTAAAAAGATTACAAGTAGATCTCCTCAGAGATTCTGGAGAAGTGTGCCGATAGGAGTCTAGTCAGCGCGCGACCACTTTGTCCCTTTGACGATGCGAGCGATGAGATTCCCTTCTCGCCTGGTTCCGGGAATCAGAGAATAGAAGGTTGGTAGAACCCTCTTGCTGCTTCTCAAAAATCGCCTTCAATTAGGAATTCCTTCTCGCCTGGTTCCGGAGATTCCTTGAGAAGAAGGACGACGGTAGGGTATCAACACCCTGGATAGAGAAAGTAATTCTCTAAAAGATCTCTGAATTCAAGAATGCATGGTGCGTTGTGAAGAAGTCTCTGCTTGTGGAGCCCTCTTGAAGAAGTCTCTGCTTGTGGAGTCCTCTTCGCGTGTGTATCGCCTCTCGCATGTTGTGCCCCTGGCGGGCTATTTATAGGGAGAGTAAGGGTATAACCGTCCCTTGAAAATATAGAAACAGATTGAATCGAATCTGTTTGAATCCAGAAAGTAGCCTTGCTGCGAGGCTAAGATCAGCTTCTGCGAAGCTAGAATTGGTAGGTCGGTTGATCTTCTTGATCCTTTCCATATCGTTGGAGGATTTCCCCTGATCTTCTTACTCGTTTCAGGAGAGTCAAGAGATTGTGGCAATCAACTGCCAAATTTGATCTCTAATTTGATCTTAATTGGATTTGATCTGATTGGATCCGATCTCATCCGGAGATTTGATTGGTCAAAGGTTGACCATAGCAGACCAATGGCGGAGCTGCCCGCATTGAGCTCGTAGCGGAGCTAGAGGCAGCTTCTGGCGAAGTCCGAAAGAAACCCTTTGGCGGAGCTGGAAGTCCTCTGTGGCGAAGTTGCGAGTTGGCTTCCTGGCGAGGCTTCGAATGGCTTTGAGGCGAAGTCGAGTGATATTAGCCTCTCAAGCGAGGCTATCCCTTTGGGCTCATGCGATGCTAAGTGTTAGCACCTTAGACCTGCTGAGGTCTGTTTAGAAACAATCCGGGTTCACTGTCTGCTTGCTGGATCAGTGGAGTCCAAATTGCTTCCCTGTCCCTCGGAGATGGGTGAAAACTGGTCGTCAGCTTGTCCGTCACTTGTCTTTTGTAAATGTCAACAAGTTTAGACATTGTTCGGACCAATAAGAATCTAGTCTTTTTTAAGTGTCAACAAGACCCCCTTCAAAGTTTTCGAAAGTCTGCAATGGCTCAGACTTCGGAATACTTTGAACTGCTTTGATTGGTGGTGTGTGGAGTATGAACGTCGCCATAATGGTTGAGTTCAGCTTCGCTTTCAATCCTGCTTTGGGATGTAGATTCGCCGAAGAATTTCACAGAGGTTCGTGACTCTGAGTAGCTTCGCGTGCGGGTAGCTCCGCATCTGGGTTTTTGGAGATACGTTCGCCCTGGAGCGTTTTGTCGCTTTCCCGAGGCCAACTGCCGTGGGCCAGTTACGAGGAGGATTACTCCTTTCTTTGTGCTGATCGAGGGAGATATTCTCCGATTTGCATGTTTCCAAGGGAGGATATTCCCTTTCTTCAAGGCACAATGAGTGCCTTTATGAGGGAGACGTTTCTCCCTTTGCACGGTTCCAAGGGAAACCGTCCCTTTTCTCAAGGCGCAGTAAATGCCTTAAATGCGCTCATGCTTCCACGCTTGAGGCGGCAGCGCTCAGGCCATGGGGCCTATAAATAGGACACTTGAGGTCTTCTGAAGAGAAGTGATCTGCTCTTCTCCTCTTCTCTTGGTTGAGAGAGATACTGAGATCTCTGAATTAGTGGGAATGCCCACTCTGGTCATTATCCGGCCAAGGACCAGTAAGTCTTGATCATTCAATGACTTCACCGAATTTAGGGAATTCATCTCCCTTAATTCAGCTTTAACAGCTGCTTCAGGGATTAGTTTCCCTTATTCTTCATTTTGCAATTGGCTGCTTGCATGTTAAGGATTTCAACATAGCTTTCTAGCGAAGCTATCATCTTGACTTGATCAGAGAAAGATCACTGCATGTTAAGTCCGCTACACAGGGAGAACTTGGGACCTGGTATCTTCAAGGTTGAGCCAGTCTTGCCATATAGGTGAGGCTAAGACTGTGTCCCATAGGATCAGTCTGGCTTAGCCATATAGGCGAGGCTAGGACTTGGCGTTTGCTGAGCTAGCCCATCACTGCTGTGCGAGCGAGGCTTATCCTCTGCTTTAACTGAAATCAGATTACTTTGTCCCCAAAGAATCTGACTTAGTATTTTTGCAGCTTCTTCTGTGCTTAACTGCTAACTTGCTCCGATTTGCATTGCAGTGAGCTATGTTTGCCAGTCTGGTAACTTGATGGAAGAAGTCATGAAATTGCCTTATGCTTCCCCGGTTGAAGCTTTACTTTTAAGCAGGAGGAACAACTTGGGGCAGCTGATGTGTGTCCCAGAGGCTGTTGGCAGCCTTTTATCCGAGATGATTCGTTCTGAGGTGAGGCTGGTGGCCGCTTATCTGAGATGATCCACTTCGGGAAAGCAGACGTCACACCTGTGAGATCACTGACATCACTGCCAATTCTCATTATAGGTGATCTATCGTGTTGGTGGCGATAAGTTCATTGCCAATTTTCATCAAAGGTGATCTAGCTTCCTGGTGGCAAAATCTGCCATTATGTGGAAAATTATGGCCCTGTCCTTGTGGCACAACTGGTTACGACCTTGTGCAGGAGGAAGGCCTTTCGTGTCCAGTTGGTCTGGTTTGGAAACAGATAAAACCACTTGCATGTCTTTGCGCAAATAATCTTGCTGAGCAACTGAATCTGTTGTATGAAATATAACTTTGATGTAGTATCAATGTACCTTTCCTTTTAAATCAATGAAAGTTCATTTTCTGCTCATCTGATTTTTGCCTGCCTTCATTGAGAATTTGGCCATAGCGGGGCTAAACTTTGTGCAGAGTTAAGGACAGGGTCCTTTTTGAATGAGCTTCGCACGATGCTGGCATATCGACGAACTGTGCCTTTAGTGGGCGAAGTTCTTGATGAACTTGAGCGAAGTTCGCACTTCGGCTCATTGGCGAGATTAAGCCTTAGTGGCTGAATCACGCTTCTCGGGAAGGCGCTTTAGGCGGCGTTTCGAATTAATTTGAAACGACAGCCTGTACTGTTTACGAGGCGTCGTTTCAGGCGCTGATTGGCCAATAAAAGCCCGATCGGGCTGAGAAAGAGCAGATCTCTTCTTTCAGAGAACTTTTGACTCTTCTTCTTCCTCTTTCTTCTTTATTTAGAAAGCTTTGAGAACTTTCACAGCTCTTCAATGGCGCCCAAGAGACGAGCGGGAAAAGAAGTGGCAACTTCTGCAGCGGAGGGTCCTTCTCCTCCTCCGGTCATCGAAAGTATTCGGGATTTTGAGGGGTATCACCAGGCTACTGCTTTGGAACTCCTGGTGGATGAATTTGAGAAGGATGTAGAGGAATGGCGCCGTCTCAGCCGCTCAGACCTGGAGCCTTCGATTAGTGAGCGGTTTGCGCGCCTTGTCGCTCAAAAGCATGAGGCCCGTCTTGCCGCTCAAGAAG
Source organism: Agave tequilana (assembly GCA_038442645.1). Classification (NCBI taxonomy): domain Eukaryota; kingdom Viridiplantae; phylum Streptophyta; class Magnoliopsida; order Asparagales; family Asparagaceae; genus Agave; species Agave tequilana. The sequence continues at coordinate 62,642 of JAVJIF010015285.1, read as the reverse complement.
CCGCTAAGGCTATTTCCTCTGATTTGAAATCTTTGGAAACAAGGCAAGTAGAGGTTGGAAATGCCATCGATGCCTCCACCAGTGCTCTTCTTGATGCTGAAGATAGGATTGCGAAGGCCAAGGAGATGATTAGGAAGGGGAACCTTCTCTTGTCCAAAGCTGAACCGGTGCGTCTTGAAGAAGCCGCGCAGCTTGAGCAGCTCAAGGCTCAAAGTGACGAACTCTCGCAGCAGGGATTGTCACAGAGGGCGACTTTGGCGGAGGTTGAAGCTCGTCTGACCCAGGCAATGGATTTCAATGAGGCCGAGCTGAGGTCGCAAGCGCTTGCCCAGGCTGCTGATGACAGGAGGACGAGGCTGGACTCCCTTGGAGAGCGGCTCAGATCTTACAGTGTGCGCCTGTAGCTCCATGTACTTTATCCTTTGGAATGAATGAAATTTTTTTTTTCTTTTGTCGAACCTCCAATCTTGTTCTTCTTTCTGAATTGCGATTCCAAATTGTATTGCAATTTCTTGAGAACATAGTTCTTGTTGGGTTGGATGATGAGACTTGGCTATCTGTCAGTTCAGAGGTCGGATGACATAACTAGTTGAGACGCCACCAAGCCCGAAACCGGTCCTTGTCGGATCGAAGGATGAGACCTGTCTTTTGTAAATGTCAACAGGGCTCAGAATTGAGACTCAGCTGTCTGTTGGTTCAGAGGTCGCAATGACATAACCGTTTGAGACGCCACCAAGCTTCAAAATTTGGTGATACTCGTCTTTTGTAAATGTCAACAAGTATCGAGACCTGTCTTTTCTAAATGTCAACAGGGCTCGGGGTTGAGACTTAGCTGTCTGCTGGTTCAGAGGTCGCGATGACATAACCGATTGAGACGCCACCAAGCTTCAAAGTTGGTGATACTTGTCTTTTGTAAATGTCAACAAGTATTGAGACCTGTCTTTTGTAAATGTCAACAGGGCTCAGAATTGAGACTCAGCTATCTGCTGGTTCAGAGGTCGCGATGACATAACCGATTGAGACGCCACCAAGCTTCAAAATTGGTGATACTCGTCTTTTGTAAATGTCAACGAGTATCGAGACCTGTCTTTTATAAATGTCAACAGGGCTCGGGGTTGAGACTTAGCTGTCTGCTGGTTCAGAGGTCGCGATGACATAACCGATTGAGACGCCACCAAGCTTCAAAATTGGTGATACTCGTCTTTTGTAAATGTCAACGAGTATCGAGACCTGTCTTTTGTAAATGTCAACAGGGCTCGGAGTTGAGACTTGTCTTTTGTAAATGTCAACAAGCTCAAAATTGAGACTCGGCTGTCTGCTGGTTCAGAGGTCGCAATGACATAACCGATTGAGACGCCACCAAGCTTCAAAATTGGTGATACTCGTCTTTTGTAAATGTCAACAAGTATCGAGACCTGTCTTTTGTAAATGTCAACAGGGCTCAGAATTGAGACTTAGCTGTCTGCTGGTTCAGAGGTCGCAATGACATAACCGATTGAGACGCCACCAAGCTTCAAAATTGGTGATACTCGTCTTTTGTAAATGTCAACGAGTATCGAGACCTGTCTTTTGTAAATGTCAACAGGGCTCGGAGTTGAGACTTGTCTTTTGTAAATGTCAACAAGCTCAAAATTGTAATGGAGTTTGGGAAAAGGTCTCGTTTTCACGAGGAGAAACGAGGGAATCACTGTCATAGGTTTAATGTTAACGTAACAGCGGAATATATTTGTGGCCTTACCATTCTATGGATGAGAATTGGTAAGTGACTTTGGAGGTCTCGTTCTCACGGGGAGAAACGAGAGAATTGCTGTCATAGGTTTAATGTTAACGTAACAGCGAAATGTATATATGGTCTTACCATTCTATGGATGAGAATTGGTAAGTGACTTTGGAGGTCTCGTTCTCACGGGGAGAAACGAGGGAATTGCTGTCATAGGTTTAATGTTAACATAACAGCGGAATATATTTGTGGCCTTACCATTCTATGGATGAGAATTGGTAAGTGACTTTGAAGGTCTCGTTCTCACGGGGAGAAACGAGGGAATCACTGTCATAAGTTTAATGTTAACGTAACAACGGAATATATTTGTGGTCTTACCATTCTATGGATGAGAATTGGTAAGTGATTTTGGAGGGGGAATCAAATGGGAACAGGTCCCTTAAGATTTTTAGCAAACCCCCAGCTGTCAACGGGTTTGATATGCCTTTACCAACTACCGTTTGAGTTGGGCTAGCCATGCTATTCCCCTCAGCATGATGAGTTGTCGAGGATTTATGTTGGGCTTGCAGGCCAACATTTCCCTCTATTCTTAATCGTTAAGGATGTCGGATTATCTGGTCAATATATGCATAACCTTGATTCTCCTTCGGGACAGCCAGTACGTGACCAAGTTCCTACTGGTTTACGGTTGTATTATCTTGCTTGGAGGAAGAGAAAGGTTCTCTTTGTGTGTACTTTGGACACGAAGATCTTGATCAGAGATGTAATGTTAACTTGATCATGAGAAGGATCCTTGATTAAGGATAATACTTCTTTAAGAACTTGCCATTGATCGGCATCATGAGTAGGTCGCCATCTGCAGTCATGAGGCGGTATGCTCCGTTTGAATAGACTGTTTCTATTACAAACAGTCCTTCCCATTTAGGCTGAAATTTGCCCTTGGTCTTGTGCGTCATAATCATTGGTCGTCTAACGGCTAAAACCAGGTCTCCTTTCTGGAAGACCCTCTGTTTGAGCTTCTTATTGAAGGCCTTTGAGATTCGAGCTTGATATAGCTCAATATGTTGCGGGCTTGAAGTCGCTTCTCATCTAGGGCTTCGAGCTCTTGAAGACGTAATCGATCATTGTCTTCTGACGTGATCTTAGTGGTCAGAGTGACTCGCAATGATGGCATCTGGATTTCCAACGGGATGACTGCTTCGCACCCATATACCAGGAAAAAGGCGTATTACCTGTCGGTGTTCGAACCGTGGTCCGGTAGGCCCAAAGACATTCGCCAAGCTTTTCGTCCCAATCTCGCTTGTTCGAGGAGACGAATTTCTTGAGTAGCTTGATGATCGTTTTGTTGAATGCTTCCGCCAAGCCGTTAGCGGCGGGATTATAGGCAGTTGAAGCCACATTCTGAATTCGGTATTTATCGCAGAACCGATAGAATACTTGGCTTATGAATTGGGGACCGTTGTCGTGGATGATCCGCCTAGGGACACCAAATCGATGGATGACATGGTGCTTGATGAAATTAACCACATTAGAGGTTTTGACTTCAACCAGTGGTATAGCTTCCGCCCACTTTGAGAAGTAATCGGTTATTGCCAGGATGAACCGGTGACCTTTGTCGAAGAGGGGCTGATTGGCCGTACGACATCTATTCCCCATGCTTCAAATGGCCATGAAGCAACAGTCGGGTGGAGCAACTCTGAAGGCTGGTGTATGAAATCTGCATGGATTTGACACGCTTTACACCTTCGTGCATATTGGATGGCATCGGCTATCATAGTTGGCCAATAGTATCCAAGTCTGTGCAACCTGTCCTTAAGTTTTGGACCTAGCTGATGAGCTCCACAAGTACCGTCGTGCGCTTCTTTAAGCACTTCCTGTGCCTCTGAATTGGAAAGGTAACGGAGGAGGACACCGTCATATGAACGACGGTAAAGTGTCTTCAGAGTTGGATCGTAGTAGAAACGGAGAGACCTTCGTCTGATGGACGTCGTTTCTTTAGGATCGTCTGGAAGCAGACCGTGCAAAGCATAATCGATGAGAGGAAAGCGCCAGTCTCTTGGTTCAAGATCCGTGGAGACATTATAGACTTCTCGAGTTCTTAACATATGCTTAGAGCATACAAGATGTTGAGTTGCGACTGTGAGGTGATACTCGGTGTCAGCTGGCAAGGCCAGTGTTGTAGCTAATGCAGCAAGAGCGTCTGCCTTGGTATTTTGAGATTGAGACACATGCCCGATGTAGAAGCCTTCAAATAGGTTAGCCAATTCAACGGCCGTGTAATAATAAGGTACCAAGTCCTCATGGCGGACTTCGTATTCGCCTTTAACCTGATTGATGATCAGTTTTGAGTTGCCATAAGCTTCGAGGTAGCGTACCCCCATTCCATGGGCGAGTTGAAGACCGATGAGCAGAGCATTATATTCTGCTACATTGTTGGAGCATAATTCTGTCAAAGAAAATGCCCTGGGAAGAACATGGTTCTGTGGGGAGATAAACACAACCCCCACTCCGGCAATAATCTTACTTTTAGGGCCCATTCGCGATGCTCCATCGAAGAACATCTGCCACACTTCCTCTTCTGAGGTTGCATAAGACTCGAAGACTTCATCAGGGATATCTTCGTGAAGTTTTGAATGTTCCGGAACTGGATGAGAAGCCAAGAACTCTGCAAGTGCCTGGCCTTTAACCGCCTTCTGAGGGGTGAAGATCATGTCGTATTGAGATAATAAAAGTGCCCACTTAGCCAATCTTGAATTCAATGATCCTGGCTTCGTCATAAGAAGACGCAATGGGTTTACTCTGGAGATGACATGTATGGCCTGGCCGACCAAATAATGTCGTGTCTTCTGAACAGCGAAGACGAGAGCTAAACACTCTTTCTCGATGGGGTTATAGCGAGATTCCGCTCCTATGAGAGTTCTGCTCAGATAATAAATGGCCTGCTCGTGGCCATTGTCGTCCTTTTGAGCGAGGAGGGCACCGAGGGAGTAGTCCATAGCTTTTACATAAAGCAAGAATGGTTTCCCTGATGTAGGGGCCACTAAGACTGGAGGCTTTGTGAGGTACTTCTTGATGTCTTCATAAGCTTCCTGACAAGCTTGATCCCATACGAAGGAAGCACCCTTTTTCATGAGTCGGGTGAACGGTTGACAGCGACCCGAGAGATTTGCAATGAATCTTCTGATATAAGCCAGCCTGCCTTGCAAGCCCCTGAGCTCTTTGAGGTTCCTTGGTGGATACATGCTCTGGATGGCTTTGACTTTGTCTGGGTCAAGATGGATCCCTTTTGATGTGACAATAAACCCAAGGAACTTGCCACTTGACACTCCCAAGAAGGATTTTGTCGGGTTCATTTTCAGTTGATGAGCCCGCATTATGTCGAACATTGTTCTCAGGTCACGAAAATGTTCATTCTTGTTGCGGCTTTTGACGGCAATGTCGTCGACATAGCACTCCACAGTTTTTCGGAGATGATCGCGGAAGATCGTATCATTGCCCGCTGGTAGGTTGCTCCGGCGTTCTTCAGTCCGAAGAGCATTACAGTGTAGCAGTATACCCCAATGGTGTTCGGAACGAAGTATGCTTCTCGTCGTCGGGATACATCTTAATCTGGTTGTATCCTGAAAAGCCGTCCATGAAAGACATCCTTTCGAATCCGCATGTGTTGTCAATCATGACGTCGGTGATGGGCAGTGGGAATTCGTCTTTAGGACAGGCCGTGTTGAGATCACGATAGTCGATGCAGATCCGTATTTTCCCGTTCTTTTTGAGGACGGGGACGATGTTGGCTACCCAATCTGGATGTTGTTCCTCCCGGATGAAGCTGCATGCAATGAGCTTGTGAACTTCGGCTTCAATAGCTTCCATAATGTTCGGGCGAAACTGACGTTGTTGCTGCTTGACTGGCTTGACGTCAGGCTTGATGTTTAGACGGTGCATAGCGACCTGTGGATCAAGTCCGGGCATGTCTTCGTAGCTCCATGCGAAGACGTCTATATACTCTTTTATGAGCATTACCAATTCTTCCTTTTCTATAAGTGATAGGCTTTCACTTATAAAGATGGGTTTGGGATGATCTTGACTTCCCAGGTCGACCTGCATCACCCTGTCTTCAGTAGGTGGTTCGCGCGATCCGAATCGCTTTTCCCATTGGAGGTCTAATTGCTGGGCCCACGGTTCCTCATCAACAGCTTCTGCGGGCTCCAATTGACTGCTTGAAGTCATATTAACGGTGAGGTTTTCGAACATCATTCCCACACTGACATCTGAGTCCCACTCGGAGGATGAGGCTGAATGTGATGGAATTGGTTCGTCGTCTTTGGCATGAACCGTTGCTGACAATGTGGGTGTAACGTATCCCAACCCCTGCGTGTACTATCATAGTAATTTGCAGGCTTCCCTTTAGGCACAAAGTTCCGCATCAAACCGCGCCTTCCTTTTCCGAAATTCAGGCCTGCTCTATGCTTCAAGTCGTATCCCATTTTCTTCATAATATGACGTGCCGGCTGCGCATAATGGAAGAACTGTGGAGTATCTGAACCTGAACTTGAATCTGCAACTGTAGGTCCCCGTGATTGGGTTCTACCGAAGATTATTGGTAACTGCCCTTGTTTGGACGGAGGGATCACCAGCGTGGCCCCTTCCATAGCTTGCATAGGTGTGCTGGCCGCACTCGGCTTATGTAAGGGCATATGCAGAGAGCCATCTGTAATGGATTTAACCGACCCAATACTCGCGGGATAATCAAAAGAAATATTATCATTAATTACCCATTCATCTTCATCTTCTGAAGGAGTATTACATTGGGATTATTGAGACATGCTATAATTGGTTCACCAATCAGAATGGCTGGCATGCCTGCTTCGGATTCTGAATCCGCCTCATTGCCACTTTCATCATCGTCCGGCAATGGTTTTTTTGGGTGTTCCACCGGCCTCTTGATACAGGAGAGCGTCAGTGAAGTAATTTTCTACCCCTCTGAATGGTTGCTTTTCAGCGAAGACAGTTCGTACTGTCGCATCATCTTCAACATATTTGAAGCATTGGTGCAGAGTAGAGGGAACGATCCAGTTGGCATGGATCCATGGCCGTCCCAGCAGCAGGTTATATGATGTGTCAGCGTCAATGACATAGCATGTTACCTCTGACTTCAGGCTCCCGATTCTGCAACGGAGCCGGATTTTCCCAAGTGGGTGACTGCTCCCGGCGTTGAAACCGTATATTGTAGTAGTGGTTGCGGACAACCTGTACAGTGGTATGCCGAGGAAGTAGAGAAGCCTTTGGGGATGATGCTGAGTGCGGACCCCGGATCGACTTGTATTCTTTCGATGCACGTTCAACCGATATATCCGGTGTAGTACAGAGGTCGATCGTGCTTTTTGTCTTTGAGAAGCATATCTTCTGCTGTGAATGTAATAGCGGGCACCTTGGATTGTGTATGATGACATTCTGGGCAAGGAGACTGAACGTCGTCTCTCAGGCATGCATGTCAGAAAGGATTCTAAGTTGGCTAGCGCATCCCTAAGTGTTTCTCTTGTCTCTTTTGAGAGGCGAAGGAGCTCGTGTATAGTGATACGAGCTGGGATATTGGCCAGCTGAGCCAATATGTTAAACCGAAAGGGCGTATCAAACCCTTGGCCTGGTGGTTTCTTCAACACGTGGTCGAATCGTACCTCCTTAGGCCTCTCTTTTCCCTTGGTTGGGATTGGAGTGGATGCTGGTACTTGTACTGACGTCGTTTGCTGTTGTGTCTCGTCAGTAGACTTTTCATACTGCCTCAAGTATGGTTTTCCGGATCGGGTGCCCGTTTGTTGAGCCGTATCAGCTTGCGCCGTACAAGCAAGCTTTTCTCCTTCTGAATCACTGAGGGAAGCCGATGTAAGATTGCCGTCGTCTGGCAGGATGGAGATGACATTGCAAGACTTGCCCTTTGAGTTGGGCTCCTTTGAATCCCGCTGTACGTCTTGGATGAGGTCCGGATGTATCCACATGACTTCCCCTGTCTCCAATGTTAAGGGCACAAGACCCTTATTGTTTTGAGTTGTTGCTGAAGGATGCTTGACTTCCAACCGTGGCGCAAGGGCTGGATAGGTCCCGTCAGGAACTGTGACCTTTTGGGTACTGCCGAACTCAAGAGTCACCATATTGGCAGTGACTTTCTTCTGCTCCGTCTTCAATGTTAGAACCCCGGCATCGATCAGGGCTTGTATTCTGTGCTTGAGGACATAACACTTGTCAGTAGGATGGTGGATCATCCTGTGGTAGAGGCAGTATTTAGGGTCGTTTGTGCGCCCTATCTCATTGGGACGCCGAGCATCTGGCAGTTTCATTTTGTTCCCTTTGTGGAGCAGATGGAATATCGTGACCACCTGATCGTCTTTGAAGGAGTACTGCTTTGGAGGGAACTTAGGCTCCTGATTGTTGAAGCCGCTCTTCTTGGCCTTCGACTGCACATCTCCGGATAACTCCACAGACATAGTCTCTTTGCCTTTAGCTTGAGAAGATTGCGGTAGGTCGCTACGCCCTTGTTGTTCATCCCCCACTTGCCTCTAGGGGCGGATGGTTCGAACTTTTTAGCCGACTTCTCGGCTATCTCTGCTTGTTCGACCAATTCCTTCCAAGTGTGGGCTTTGACAGCCCCCATGCGAACTTCCACTTGGTCTAAGAAGTTGTGTCTGCATGTCTGTAAGAGCATGGGTAATGGCATCCCTGCTGGGCACATCAAGGATAAATTTCTGAACCGTTCAATGTAGTCACGGACAGATTCGCCCTTCCTCTGCACGGTGGAGAGGAGCTTGTCCATGGTCACTTCGGTATCGTCCTCATAGAAACGAGAGAGGAACCGAGTTTCCAGATCGATCCAAGAGTTGATAGAGCCCGGGGGAAGACTTCGGAACCAGTCAAATGCCACCCCCTTTAAGGTGCCAATGAACAGCCTAACCATGATGGCGTCATTGCTTATAACATTACCAGTCTAAGACCGGAAATAGTAAATGTGCTGATTTGGCGAGCTCTTTCCATCATAGGTATGCAACGTTGGTGGTTTGAACTTCGGTGGATATGGCACCGAATCCCACTCCAGTGGATAAGGACGGACTGCCCCTACCTTCTTTAATTCATCCCTCTGAGTTAGGGATGCGATTTGAGCTTGGAGGCCCTTAAGGACTTCGGCGTCTAAGGAAGAACCCTCCTTGGATTTCTCCGGCTTTGGCTGCTCATTGCTGAAATGTTCCTCCTCATCATGATTGCTTCCGGCATCATTGTCATTCCGATTGCTGAGGAGTCGAGCAAGCATCTGTTGAATATTATCCAAGGCTTCTTGCTGGGTTCTGGAAGTTTGCTCCTGAGCTTTCAGGCGCCGACGAAGGTCGTCGTTGACGTTATCAGCCATATTGACTGATGCTCTGTCTGTTCGCACCGAGCTAACTGTCGCCGAAGAGGCGTACCCACTATCTTCATCTTCTTCGCTCGATGATTGGAGTGACCTCCTGGGCCGTGACGAGGCTAGGGCCGTCGAGGAAGAAGGCTGCTCGTAACTGTAGGGTATCGCCATCCTGGATCTGGTGTTTCGGAAGACACCTTCTTCATGCACCAAGACTTCCCCTAAGCCTGGGCTGTAGTCTGGATCTGGGGACTCTCGTCCTCTTCCGGTCATGTTGACGAATGCGGAGGCTGGATCTCGTGAGGTGCTCCTTCTGCGATGCTTCATAGGGAGATGTACAGGCCGCCGATCAAAGACCGTTCGTCGGCCTGGAGAAGTGGCAGGGATTGGTCCCAGCCGGCAATGGACTGAGTGGACGGTCACCAGCTGGCATCCCCTTTGTTGACAACAGGGGGAAGTAGTTCGGAAAGACACCGACTTTCGCTTGTTCGCCAAGAATTCCCGCAAGTCAGGCCCATGGGAGCCTACATAATCCTGTGGAGAGGCCTTTCTAAAGCGTACATAGGACGATGTTCCGTTCCTCTTATTCCTGCGGAAGGGATTAGCACTGAATAGTACTTCAGTTCTAGCTTCGCCAACAGGTGTGAGCTTAATGTTTGACGAACTGGAGAGCGGGGTACGCTGTGGTGCTTTACCCACTATGCCGTTGCAAAGGGGATTTGCCTTAGATAACACTCTGGCCCTAGCCTCGCGGCCATGGACGCAGTGAGTATGCTGTGGTACAGTAGCTTCGCTCACATGAACGATGCTGGCATAAGGCATTGCTGCTCTTGAATTGGGCGACGGTATGATTGCAGTCTTGACTTTATGATTGGAGCAGACAGACATCTTGCCTTTTTCTTCGCGAGAGAGGCGCGGTTTAGGCGTAGCTACGCCTGAAGCTTCGGTTGGAGACTTCTGTTTAGGATTCCATACCCGCATTGGCAGAGGAGATTTAGGTTCACAAGGAACCTGATTAGCCACACGCGAGGCTGAGGGGTGTTGGCAGAATTCTGCTTCCGGTTTCTGCTTTGAAACCTTGGTCGTGGAAACCTTCCTATGCTTCCGTGCTCGAAGCATTGGGCCACCCCCAGAGAGGACTTCTTCAAATCTTCCTTGATCGAACTGAACCACCAAGTTGTCACAAGCAAAGGAATCAGACTGCGGACGTGCTTCCTTGTTGCGCCAAATAACCGCAGTAGGTTCGCAGAGAACCTTTTCAGTCTCCACAGAGACTTTCCTTGAAGATTTAGCCAGAAAGGCTCTGGCTGCACCGGCTTTTCTGAATTCAGAATTAGACCCGAAGGTCTGTTCGTCGCATTGCGACACTTGATTCTCGGCAGTGGAGAATGAGTTCCCCAGCGGAGTTGCCATCTTGTTTTCCATTATGTTTGCAAAGGGGGAAACTTACAATAAAAAGTTTGAGGAGCTAAATTATAAGTATTCTTAAAAAGATTACAAGTAGATCTCCTCAGAGATTCTGGAGAAGTGTGCCGATAGGAGTCTGGTCAGCGCGCGACCACTTTGTCCCTTTGACGATGCGAGCGATGAGATTCCCTTCTCGCCTGGTTCCGGGAATCAGAGAATAGAAGGTTGGTAGAACCCTCTTGCTGCTTCTCAAAAATCGCCTTCAATTAGAAATTCCTTCTCGCCTGGTTCCGAAGATTCCTTGAGAAGAAGGACGACGGTAGGGTATCAACACCCTGGATAGAGAAAGAAATTCTCTAAAAGATCTCTGAATTCAAGAACGCACGGTGCGTTGTGAAGAAGTCTCTGCTTGTGGAGCCCTCTTGAAGAAGTCTCTGCTTGTGGAGTCCTTTTCGCGTGTGTATCGCCTCTCACATGTTGTGCCCCTGGCGGGCTATTTATAGGGAGAGCAAGGGTATAACCGTCCCTTGAAAATATAGAAACAGATTGAATCGAATCTATTTGAATCCGAAAAGTAGCCTTGCTGCGAGGCTAAGATCAGCTTCTACGAAGCTAGAATTGGCAGGTCGGTTGATCTTCTTGATCCTTTCCATATCGTTGGAGGATTTCCCCTGATCTTCTTACTCGTTTCAGGAGAGTCAAGAGATTGTGACAATCAACTGCCAAATTTGATCTCTGATTTGATCTTAATTGGATTTGATCTGATTGGATCTGATCTCATCCGGAGATTTGATTGGTCAAAGGTTGACCATAACCGACCAATGGCGGAGCTGCCCGCATTGAGCTCGTAGCGGAGCTAGAGGCAGCTTCTGGCGAAGTCCGAAAGAAACCCTTTGGCGGAGCTGGAAGTCCTCTGTGGCGAAGTTGTGAGTTAGCTTCCTGGCGAGGCTTCGAATGGCTTTGAGGCGAAGTCGAGTGATATTAGCCTCTCAAGCGAGGCTATCCCTTTGGGCTCATGCGATACTAAGTGTTAGCACCTTAGACCTGCTGAGGTCTGTTTAGAAACAATCCGGGTTCACTGTCTGCTTGCTGGATCAGTAGAGTCCAAGTTGCTTCCCTGTCCCTCGGAGATGGGTGAAAACTGGTCGTCAGCTTGTCCGTCATTTGTCTTTTGTAAATGTCAACAAGTTTAGACATTGTTCGGACCAATAAGAATCTTGTCTTTTTTAAGTGTCAACATATTGAAATGAAGATCAAAAACCAATTTTCAAAGACTCTCTTTTCTTTGATTTTTCCAACACTTTAAAAAAATAAAAGATAAATCTTTTAATTCAAAAACTCTTGAAAACTTGTTGCTAAAACACTTGTAAAGATGGGAAAAATTGCTCTTGAAATTCTTAGTGAAAACAGCCCAATGGATGGGTATTTATAACCCATTCCAAAAACTAGCCGTTGACAATCTAGAAAAGCCAAATTTGCCCTTCCGGTCGACCGCCCGGTCGACCGGTCAACGGTCATATTTCTGACCGTTGTGCCTCCGGTCGACCGGGCCAAGCCACCGGTCGACCGCCCGGTCGACCGGTAAGCACCCGAGAGTGGGGTGCTTTCAGTCGGTCGACTGCGCGGTCGACCGGCCTTCTATGGCTGGCCATGTGCACGTTCTCGTGCACATCGGTCGACCGGTCCGGTCGACCGCAAGTGTCTCTGGTTGGGAATTTTTGAGATTGAAAACTTAAGTTATTTAATACCAATTAAATCCCATAAAATCACATAAATTCTACAAAAATAAGTTCTTGTAAGATCTTTGAATACCAAACATGTGTGACCAAAAATCAACACATATTACAAACTATTTGAACCATTTTTGTGATATTGAAATTTGGCCTTTAAACAAAAATCGTATTTTCTAAAAACCAAACTTTGAAATGGAAAACCGTTTTCTCCAAAACTCACGTGGATACAAAAACATGATATTGAAACTATATTTGAAGAATAGAGTGTATGGATAAAATCCAATACACATGAAAATGGTATATCTATGTTTTTAACATGAAATCTAAAACCGGTTAAACCGAAAGCCAATAAACTTTAAACTTGTGTGTATGTGAACTTGAGCATATCAACACTATTTATCTTTACACAAGATCTAAACTAAACACAAACTGAAATTTTCTTCTCGATCCAAACACGATCCAATGAGCTTGACTCCAACCGAGTGCTAGATGCGATTTTGACGTGTGAGCTCTTGAATCAATACGTGTTAGCTCCCAAAACTCCTTTGTTGAAGCTAAACACCTACTAATATCTTGGTCAACAACTGAAATTTTATAAACACAAGATTATTAGTAAACTATAACTACATGAGTTAATCATCATCAAAACTAGAGTGATGGGTCTTTGAGCCAACAATCTCCCCCTTTTTGATGATGACAAAACTCATGGAGTTATATATGCATGGATTAAAGACAAGCTTTACAGAAGCTCCCCCTTAACTCATGCATAATAATAAACATAAAGATATTCAATGAATGCATAAATCAAACAACAATTACATGCATAAACAAGGAAATAAACATGTATAAACTCACCAAATTCTTTTCCCCCTTTTTGCATAAATGAGAAAATAAAATAAATATGCATAAACTTACCAAATTCTTTTCCCCCTTTTTGCATAAACGAGGAAATAAAATAAACATGCATATATAAACTCTCCAAATACTTCTCCCCCTTTTTGTCAATTCATCAACAAAGGGGCGAAAACAAATCAAAAAAATAAGGATGTGTGTGTGTGTGTGTGTGCATGCGCGCGCGCAATATACATTCATGAAAAGGAGAAACATAAAGTTAACTCCCCCTGCATACATGCATTACATGAAAAGAGATGACTAGACTCTAACCACATAACGCATAATATACAATGTATAAGTGGAGATGTAAAGCTCCCCCTACACACGTGTATCACATAAAAAAGAGAGGTCAAGCTCCTCTATGTGAGATACACTCAATATGAATCTATATATATAGAGAAGATGTTAAACTCCCCTTGCATATAAGCAATACATATCAAAACATTTTTGAAACCACTTTAAAACAAATTTTATATTTTTAAAAGTCAACAAAATATTTTGATACCAATGAAATCAAATTGTAGATATCAATTGAAAATTATAGTTGACAAAAAAAAAAAAATAACAAATGTTGGTACCACTTGTAAATAAATAAAATTTTTAAGATACCAATAGAAGATTTTTGATACCAATTAAAAATGAAATATTGTACGTTTGATACCAGTTGAAATCAATTTGTACCAATTGAACATATCTAGTAAATTTTTTATATCAATGAAAGTAAAAATTAAATTTTGGTTAAACACAACTCATTTTGTAATAAGGATATCAAATTGAGAATAATACCAATTTAAGATTATTGATACCAATATTGAAAATGTTAGCATATATCAAAATAAAGTATTTTTCATCATAAAGAATTGGGAGTAAGATACCAATTGAAAATAAAATCGATTGAAAGATAAAATAAGATTTTTCCCCCATTATGAAATGCCAATAAAAACAGTTCATAAGCTTGTATAAGATACCAATTGAAAAATAATTGTCATTATGGACTAAATCAAGCTTACCAAGAAATAATTTGTTCTTTAAGATGTAAGGTTGTTGTAAAACAAGCACAATCAAATCATATATATATATACACACACACACACATATGAAAATAAATATACCAATTGAAATTGATACTATTTGAAGTTTGAAGCATACATATATAAGAAAACACATATGAGTATACAAAAATAGAATTTCATTAAAAATCATGTATATCTCATACCTACCACCCTATTCATGACATGTTTAAATAGATTTTAATTTGAGCATACAAGGCATGGTCGCTCACCCAACCGCCCTTCGATGATAGGGGTTTTCAAAAATATGAGTTTGAAAATAACTTAATATGTTTGAAAACTCTACCAATAGAAGAATATGAACTAGTTTAAGATGATTTTTGAAATAACTAGTTATATATTCTTTAAAAACATGAAACCAAATCATATATTTTATGAAGCATGCATTTTACACAAAATTGACACTCAAGATATATAAAGCTCATATAAAACTCATGAAAAGTGAGTAAACACAAATAATGTGAGTGTACAAGAATCATATGCAAAACATAATCATGAAAATAGGCAATGAAACTCATATGAAATTCCTTTTATCAAAAATAAGAAATCATCAAAACTAAATGGGCTTCAAGGTATATGTATATTTTGTCTAAATTAGAAGTATAAATACATATCCCAAACACAAACGAGTCCATAAAAGAATTTGCATGAAGGCAAATGACTCAAGGGTATACATGTATATCTAAAGTTTTGATAAAATTGACATATACATGAAGCTAGACACATTTATATGAAAACATGTACAAAAATATGGAATACAAGTTAAAATGCAAGAATTATCAAAACTAGGCCATACAAGTGCATCTAATGGGTACAAATGAGCAACATAGTACAAACATATAATAATCAAATGTGGCTCACTAGTTGTACAAGTATTGACACAAGTTTTAATGAAAACTACATCTAAACAAGTAATCAAAAAATGAAGTGCAAAAATCAAACATGATCATAGATGCACATGCTTTAGATTTAAGATATACACAATAGCTAAATTAGAGTGAGAACACAAAATATGAATCCATATGAACATGGGTGTATCTCATATACTATATATGTATATCACAAGTCTAATTAATATGGCATCTAATATAATGAACATGGAAAAATAAAACATACTAAAAATCAATAATATGAAAGCATATAAACTAAATGGGAGTTAGAGATAGTTACCAAAATCATTAGGGTTAATCTCTAGATCTCCAAACCATGGTGGTCCTTCCACCAAACTTTCCTTGAAAGTGATGCATCTAAAATTGTCACTATTTAGCTCGGAACGCATCCACCATCAAGGCACCAACACCCTCACGTCAAGCCAGAGTTCATACCTACATCAAATAAAATAGGAGTGGCTTTTAGTACCCATACCTTATTGGGTCCATGGGGGTTAGTACCTTTCCTAACCCAAACAAATTTATTTGCAAAATTTGAATTGTTAATCCTATCATAACAAAATTTGCAAGGTGGCCCTTACGTCCACAATGTGTACAAGTATACACATGAGCATACATAGTGTCATGTGTGTGAGCATGATGAGCATGTGTATGTCGTGGTTTGCATGCATATGAGGAGCATGTTTCTTGCGAAACATGGATTCCAAACGTGTGTGGTTCATGGCACATTGGTTCAAAGTGGAGCCCAAACAATCAACACTTTTCTTCAACATAAATATATCATTTTTATACTTGAAGACAAAGTGTAGCATGCATCATGTTTATTACTAGAAGATGAAGGACTAGAAATACGACAAACATGTGAATCTAAATCAATTTTCAAAGAAGAGTTTTCCTTTGAAACAAGTTCCAATTCTTTTAAAATCAAAGCTATTTTTTTTCAAAGAATTGTTCTCTTTTAAAACAATATCGAGTATTGAAAACAAAACCTAATTTTTCTTCAAAACATCATTACAATCATTTTTACTCTTTAAAATTTGTTTTCATTTAGAGCAAGATCAAGTTGGGATTTCAATGTGTCCCTTTCACTTGAAATCTCATCCTTCTCTTGCAAAATCAAATCAAGTTTTGAACACAAATCCTTATTTTCTTTATTTAATTTAAATCTTTTCTTTTTCAAAACTTTGTATTCAAAGCAAGTTTTCACACACTAAAGATAGTTCTTCATTCAAAGCATCGGCATCCATATATTCATCTCCAGAAGAACTAGCACTATCATCTAGTTGAGTTTCCGAATGTGTCTCAAGGGAGTTATTCCCTTGGACCATGTAGCAAGCTTGTTCGGATTCATCCTCACTAGATTCCTTCTCCACATGTTCATCGTTTGTAGCGCGAGAGAGGTCAAAGTACTTGGCATTACCAAAATAGTTTTTCTTGGTAGTGGCAAGATAGACATGCAAACCTAGGGTTTTTAAATAAACACTTATTCTAAGCTTCCATATATCGATGTTGGAGACATCAAACATGGGAGGGGCAAGTGATCCATGAGTGTGTGTAAGCAAATATGTGTGCAAATGCAAATCTAGATTAGCTAGCCAAGATCTCACTCCTAGGTGGTTAAACCTAATATCAGGAGCGTAGGCTCTGATACCAATTGAAAATACACCTAGAGAGGGGGTGAATAGGTGTATGGTTAATCTAATGATAAATGATGAGGAATTTAAAACTAATTGCAACACACTAAGTGTAACCAAAGAGTGTAGCCGAATTCCCGGTGAAGGGCTCTGGACTATCTCCTCTAAATTTCTCTGAATAAGAGTTGAGGTGCTATATGAAGCTCTCTTGGTTCAACACTAGTGAGGCACATAAACAATATCAAGCATATAAGATATGAGCAATATGAATCAATGCAAGATATAAAAGAGAGAGTTTAGAGATAGTGGATCAATCGCAAACACCGAGATATGTTTCGAGATTCGAGGCACTGCTCTACGTCCCCACCTTCACACAGAAGGATTTTCACTATATGTCCACACAGGACCTCCCACACAGGGAACCTCCACTGAGGATTTGGCAAATACAACTAGGAGTACACAACTCCTCACTCCAACAAACAACCTCTACACAAGAGACAAGGCACTAAGCCAAAACAACAATCACCTCACACAAGAGGGATAAAGGCACTAAGCCAAACCAACCACAATCACCTCTACACTTAGAGGGATAGCCACAAACCCAATTGCACAACCTCCTCTACACTTTGAGGGAAAGGCACAAAGCCAAAGCAAAGGAAAGGTTACAACCCTTGGTGGTCTCAATAAACCACAAACCAATTTTCTTCACGAAACAAAGATCCTATAGATTGGATAAAGATGATAGCTCAAGTGTGAGAAAATAAAGTGTTTGGAATAAAACTAATAAAGAAAAATACTTGAAAAACCACAAGATAGATATTGAAATGAAGATCAAAAACCAATTCCCAAATACTTTCTTTTTGTTTGATTTTTTCAACATTTTAAAAACAATTAAAAGATAAATCTTTTAGCCCAAAAACTCTTGAAAACTTGTTGCTAAAACACTTGTAAAGATGGAAAATTTTTCTCTTGAAATTCTTATTGAAAACAGCCCAATAGATGGGTATTTATAACCCACTCTAAAAACTAGCTGTTGGCAATCTAAAAAAGCTAGATTTGCCCTTCCGGTCGACCGCCCGGTCGACCGGCCAACAGTCATATTTCTGACCGTCGTGCTTCCGGTCGACCCCCCGGTCGACCGGGCCAAGCCATCGGTCGACCGCCCGGTCGACCGGCCAGCACTCGAGAGTGGGGTGCTATTAGCCGGTCGACCGCGCGGTCGACCGGCCTTCTATGGCTGGCCATGTGCACGTTCTCGTGCACATCGATCGACCGGTCCGGTTAGACCGCCAGTGTCTCTGGCTGGGAATTTTTGGGATTGAAAACTTAAGTTATTTAATACCAATTAAATCTCATAAAATCATATAAATTTCACAAAAATAAGTTCTTGTAAGATTTTTGAATACCAAACATGTGTGACCAAAAATCAACACATATTACAAACTATTTGAAGCATTTTTGTGATATTGAAATTTGACCTTTAAATAAAAATCGTATTTTCCAAAAACCAAACTTTGAAATGGAAAACCGTTTTCTCCAAAACTCATGTGGAAACAAAAAAATGATATTGAAACTATATTTTAAGTATAGAGTGTATGAATAAAATCCAATACACATGAAAATAGTATATCTATGTTTTTGACATGAAATCCAAAACCGGTTAAACCGAAAAATAATAAACTTTAAATTTGTGTGTGTATGTGAACTTGAGCATATCAACACTATCTATCTTTACACAAGAAACTAAACACAAACCGAAGTCTTCTTGTCTCCAAGCTGACTCGATCCAAACACGATCCAATGAGCTTGACTCCAACCGAGTGCTAGATGCGATCTTGACGCGCGAGCTCTTGAATCAACACGTGTTAGCTCCCAAAACTCCTTTGTTGAAGCTAAACACCTACTAATATCTTGGTCAACAACTGAAACTTTATAAACACAAGATTATTAGTAAACTATAACTACATGAGTTAATCATCATCAAAACTAGAGTGATGGGCCTCTGGGCCAATATGTTTCATGGCAAATGATAA
This sequence comes from Agave tequilana, assembly GCA_038442645.1. Lineage (NCBI taxonomy): Eukaryota > Viridiplantae > Streptophyta > Magnoliopsida > Asparagales > Asparagaceae > Agave > Agave tequilana. The sequence continues at coordinate 43,880 of JAVJIF010015285.1, read as the reverse complement.
CTCACCTAAGGTAACTTCTGAACCATCCCTTGATGTTTGGATTTAACTATAGATGAATTAGGAGATACATTTGTAGAACTTTCAAATAATTATGATTTTCTAAAGAAAAATATATAAAAACGAAAAAGAAAATGAAGTTCTTCAAAATAAAATTATCACTCTTTCTAAAGAAAAGGATGATTTATCTTTTACTCTTTTATCCACACAAAAAGATTTTGATGCATACAAGATTTTATGAAAAGCAAAGTTTTCCATGATTGATGAAAATGAAATTACTAGTCTAAAAAGTAAAATCAACACTTTGGAAAATGTTTTAAAGAAATGTGAGTTTGATAAAGCTAAATTAGAGGCCATGTTTTCTAAGAAAATTCTTCAAAGAAATATATTTATACTATACATGCTCACACTTCTAAATCACACACTAAGCATGCTCATATTTCACATGCTCATCATACACATCATGCATTCATGTATGATAGAGTTTATTTATGTACTTATTGTGGCCGAAAGGGTCACTTAGCTAAATTTTGTTTTGATCGTATAAATGTTTCTAATAATCATATTTGGGTTCGAAGTACTAACGTCATAGGACCAAAGAAAATATTGGTACCAAAATCAACAATTTCATTATTTGATGTAGGTACACACCAAGACTCCAATACGTAGGGAGCGATGATACCTTGATAGCGGTTGCTCAAGGCACATAACTTGGGACATCAATAATTTTGCAACCCTATCAAGATACCATGAAGGTAACACCATCACCTTCGGAGATGACTCAAAGGGTAACATTATCTGTATAGGTAACATTAAAGTTGATTCATCTCCATTGATTGAAAATGTTGTTTTAGTTGATAGTCTTAAGCATAACTTCTTGAGTATTAGTCAACTTTGTGATCGAGATTTTAAAGTTATTTTTGATGATTCTTCTTACAATGTTTTAGGTGTTAAAACTGATACTTGCATTCTTTCTGGATTTTGAGAAAATAATGTATATATTATTGATATGCTAAATTTAGATTATAATGATACATGTTTAAATGCTTTTAATGAGGATTCTTGGTTATGACATAGAAGATTAGGCCATATCTTTTGATCATCTATCTAAAATTAACTCTAAGGAATCGATGAAGGGTATTCTTTGCTTGAAGTTTGAAAAGGACCGCATTTATAATGCATGCCAACTTGGGAAACAAACTAAGTACTCTTTCAAACTAATCAAGAATATCATGACATCTAGACCATCAGAGTTAATCCACATGGATTTGTTTGGTCCTACTAAAACCAAGAGTTTAAATGAAAACTGTTTTATTTTATATTGGTTGACGATTTTTCTCGTTTTATATGGGTTTTCTTTTTGGAACATAAATCAAGTTTTTTCGTATTTTAATGTTTTTAGAAAAAAAGTTGAAAAAGAAAAAAGTTTTTCGATTTTACGCATAAGAAGTGATAGAGGTGATGAATTCATTAACCATTCTTTTATCACTTATTGTGAAGAAAATGAAATTAGGCATGAATTATCTTGTCCTAGAACTCCACAATAAAATAGAGTCAATGAAAGGAAGAATCTACTCTTCAAGAAATGGTTAGGACAATGATTAGTGAAACCCTCAATATTTATAGGCCGAGGTTGTAAACACTTCATGTTAAATATCAAATAGAATTTATTTTTGTAAAAATACTTTCAAAACTTCTCTTGAAATTTACTATTTAATAAAGCCTAATGTTTCTTACTTTAGAGTTTTGGATGCAAATATTTTGTTTTAAACACCAAAGATAACTTCGGAAAATTTGATGCTAAAACTTTTGAAGTTATTTTTGTTGGTTATTCTAACACTAGTAAGACTTATAAAATCTTCAATAAATCTACTTTGACAATTAAAGAATCTATGCATGTTAAGTTGAAGAATCTAATGTTTTGTTAAGAATGTTGTAGAAATTGATTCTCTAGATGAAGACATGGAGAAAGTAACCTTGAAGGACTTACCTATCCTAGAAGATAAGCCACAGCTTGATGAACGCGGTAAAGTTCACAAGGTTAAAGTGGCACCAACACAACCACTTCCAAAAGATTAGAGATATGCTACAAGTCATCCCAAGAAACTCATCATAGGTGATCTATCAAAGGGGGTAACTACTCGCGCCAAACTCCCTGATTTTTGTGGTCATTTTGCTTTTATTTCTCATATTGAACCAAAAAACATCCTCGAAGCCGAGGGTGACTCAAAATTAACAATAACAACATTAATAATAACACTAATGATGATAATTAACAATAACATTAACAATAATAATTAACAACTATCACTACTACTAATAACAATTAAAAATAATAATGATGATGATAATAGTAATAGTAATTAAAACATTAATAAATAATAATAGAAATAACATATAAAACTAATTTAACATATAATATCTCAAAATAATTTGCATATTTAATATTAATAATTAGTCATCAATCAAGTTAATTAATAATAATAATAAAATAATAAACTAGATAAAAATACTGTAAAAAATATTAATACCGTATTATTAATTAGGGATATTATATAAGCACTTCTCTATTTGAATTTTGCTGGCACTGGAGGCACAGTACGAGTTGAAACTTGATCAGCTCGACGTGAAGAACACCTTTCTCCATGGCGATTTTGAAGAGGAGATCTACATGTCTCAGCTGACAGGGTTCAAAATAATAGGAAAGGAGAATATGATATGCAAGCTGAAGAAATCGCTTTGTAGATTAAAGCAATCATTAAGACAGTGGTACAAGCGATTCGACAGTTTCATAAGAGGCAAGAATGCACACGAAGTCATTACGACCCATGTGCGCATTACAATAAGCTACCTGGTGGAGAGTACATTTATCTACTGTTATATGTGGATGATATGCTCATCGCTTCCAAGAGAAGAATTGCAATTGACAAACTGAACAAAAATTTGTGTTCCAAATTCGAGATGAAAGATCTGGGTGAAGCAAAGAAGGTACTAGGCATAGAGATTGAGAGAGAGACAAGAAGGCTGGCAAGGTTAGCTTGACGCAAAAGGAGTATCTGAAGAAGGTACTTCAGAAATTCAATATCAACGATGATATGAAATCTATAAGTACACCATTGGCTCCTCATTTCAAGTTAAAAACTACTATGTCTCTTACTTTTGTTGAAGAGAGTGAGTACATAACTCACGTACCTTATGCTAGTGTAATTGATAGTTTAATATATGCAATGGTGTGTACAAGGCCCGATTCGTCACAAGCTGATCATGCACGATCTCGGCATGGGTCATTGGGAAGCAGTGAAGTGGATTATACGGTACATCAAAGATACCATAGATGTTGGTTTGATACTTAAAAAGGATTTTACAGGTAAGGAGTATATTTGATACATGATTCCGACTATGCAAGAGGCCTCGACAAACGTCAGTCTACAACGGAATATGTGCTTACATTGTACTAAGCACCGATAAGCTGGTGCTCTACTCTACAGTCTACTGTTGCATTGTCTACTAGAGACGCCGAGTATATGGCTATGACGAAGGCTATGAAGGAGGTAATTTGACTTCAAGGATTGCTTGATGACCGGAGACTGATCAGGATATCTTGAAGACCAATTGTGATAGCATGAGTGTTATCCATTTGGTAAAGGATCAGGTATATCATGTAAGGACAAAGCACATCGACATCAGGTTCAACTTTATTTAGGAGATTCTTGATGAGGATGACATCGAGTTACAAAAGATCACAAGGAAAATTACGTCGATATGCTCACCAAGATTGTTTCAAGAGTGAAGTTTGTGCATTGCAAGGAGCTACTCCTATCCTACAAGTTGCTTGAGCTCGGTGGAGCTCGTTTGGATGAATTACGGATAGTTTGATCTCCTGGGTAGAGAGTATGTAGGCAACCAAATTGGTGCAGCCAGATGGAGTCGACATGGTGCTATGTTGTGTTCGGCTCAGATTTGACAAGTATTCACCGAGGTGGAAAATTGTGGGGAGAGTATAAAATCTTAATAGTGGAGTTTTTTAACTCCTTGGTGTTAGTACAGTTTGCATGAAGTGTGGAGAAAGCAACAGTGCAGACACTTTGATTTATGTCAACAGGTGAATAGAGATGTCAACAACTCTGTCTTTGGCCTGTCTACAACATTTTTCAGAGAGCAATGGTTATCTCAGGCTTGGGTTTTCGACAGCCGAAGGCCTCTTAGGCTATCGATAGTGATTTCCAGAAAGCAACAGACGTCTTAAGCTGTCGATAGGTCTCTTAGACTGTCGACAGAGCTTTACCTTTGGGCGAGTCCGAGGGTGTTTAAGAGTTCATTTCTGATCCGAATTCAAAGTTTCTGGTTTCCTTATTTTCATATATTTTGTGACAATATAAAGAGGGATATTGCCTCCTATTGGTTGTATCATGTACTTGATTGATTTAATAAGATCTTTCTCCCCTTCTGTCCTGAGGACATAGGCAATTACCGGACCTCATTAAATTTGTATTCTTACTTTGTACCCTTCGATTTCGTTCTTCGCGCAATTAGCGATTTTTCTCTAGTGTGGTGTTGTCCTCTACGTAGGGGATTCCAACAGTTCGAACCCTAACAAGGCTATGGATCCATTGTGTTTCTGCTATTAGTAACGTGTTTCTATCCCAAAACCTAACTTATTCATTTTCACTAGAGAGTATCCTAAAGCAGTAAACTTAATGAAAAGAAACAACACCACACTGCCAGGTAGAATACTGGGACTAGAAGAATGCCAAAGAGATTCCAAGATATTCAAAAGAAGGCACTATGCCAACGAATGGATGAGAGGACTAAAGAAACATGTAAACAGATAGCAAAGTAGCATTTAGGGTTTGATACTTTGATTTATAACCAAAATGGTGCTGTTTACTGTCAAACATGAACTTCGTATGTACAAATTCAACTGTCCTGTAAGATAACTAGAATAAAAGAAAGAACTGGAATAAAAATAAGTTCTTGGATGCTTCCATCTGAAGTACCAGTTCTGCATGGATTATGATGGGATTTCTGAAGCTTACTCATATGATTTCCATATAAAAGGAAGGTGTTAAACAATAGCATTCTAATTAGTCCATTAATATTGTATGTCTGCAACCTAGATTTAATAAACACAACATGTCTGAAGTAGTAGAAAGAGTCATGAACAATGAGCTGCATAAGAAAAAGAAGAAAGAAATGACACAAATCAGCATGAAAGAATGATGCAAGAGTTGTGTTAGGAAAACAAGGGGTCTAGATCCATGTAGCAGATGTAGAAACAGCAGAGGAAGAGAACGTGATTGATTCTTGTAAGAAAATCGGCAACAAGATTAAACCTTGAGAGTTTATAATCACAAAGAAAACAATCATACACAGACAAAGAGGACTACACACAGATTACGTGGTTCAGCTAAACCCAACCTAGAGAGTATCACTCACCTTCCTCTTGAGACCCTTGAACAAGATCTCTAGAGTATCCTTCCACTCAATCTTTAGACCTTCTTGTCTCTTTAAATTTGCTTTGATTACATTTTTCCTATACCAACCATTGGTTATAAGCCCTTGTATGGGGATAAAATAACCTTAGAACAAATCACAGGAACCATCCTTGCTCTGCAAATTTTAGCTGAACCATGTAATGTTCAGCTGAAAACACAGGCAGAAGAGAGCATTGGTAACCCTCTTCATGTGTGGCAACAACTCCATAAAAATTGAATTAAGGGTATATGGCTCAGTTAACACAGTAGTTTCCTATATAATCCCTCTTAACTACAGTCCCATCTTCTCGGTTAATTTCCGCTTACATAGAAAACTCACATTTCACAAATCACCTTAACGGCGTAATTGCTATTTGATTTTCAGATCACATTTCTGCAAATTTCCTACAGGAGCACCTTCCCTATATACCCTCTGATTTCAAATCACCATCTCCAAATCACCTTCCCACTTACAATTTCAAATGAAATTACCTCCAGGGAAAAAAAATAGTGCAGTGTGCAGGAGAATAGTACCTTCCAAAATTTCTCTAGCCCTAATCAGGAAGAATACTTGTATAACTATTAAAGACTTTCACAATAGACAAAAGCAAACCTAGATTGTATTAGCCAGATCTTATAAAATCTTCTCTGGAACTAAAGAAATTTTGAGCTAATCCTAGTTATAGTCCCAAACCAAGCTCTCAAGTTAAATCTTAGTTGGGCCCATGTGGAGCTGTACACCATGGTTCACAGTCGCGGTCTCGGCTGCTGACTCGGCGGGCACTGAGACGGATCGGTCTCGGCGACTCGGATCGGTATCGGGCGATACGCGCAAAACGTTACATAGAAAGCTCAAATAATTCTGAAAAAATCATGACAAATTTAAAAAAATGTAGACATCCACATTCATGTATCACATATCCAAAATATATCACCTAGCACACTAAACATAAAATGAAAGCATAAATACACGCGTCGTCGGTAGAAACATATCAAAATATATGCACAATATAGTAAATTGCACACTTTACATTCATAAATGCATGCTAATGTACTTATTTTCACATTGAATTGCGATGAGGCATAAAATCATCATCATAATGTCAAGTCGACCGAGTCAACTCTGATTCTCGGCCGAGTCGGTCTTCTTTGAGGTGAGTCGACCGACTCGTGAATCGGATTCGTCTCGGAGCGGGCTGAGACGGATACGACTCGGCCGACTCGTCTCCGACTCGGCCGAGTCTTTGAACCGTGCTGTACACACACATATACATTGCCCTTTTTCTATCTAGTCTCGGCAGGATCTTGAATGTTGAGGCGCTGCTCCTTATGACAATAGGCATCAACTATTGTTTAAACCGTAAATTTTGGGTAACCTAAACAATATAGCTATAACTATCATACCCATATGGTAAATTTGATAACACACATAACTGTAACAAGCCATTAATAATCAAGGTGGTTTATGCTCAAGCTCCACTTTGTTACTGCTTTGATCTTAAATCCTAGCTCAGGCAGGGTTCTTCGCTAACTGATAAATATCTCCAAAAGACAAGAAAAACATAGATAACAATGCTTACAGCTAACCCGAGGCTTATAAGTGATATTCCGATGACAACTATTGACACGTCCCTTTGCAATCTCCGCATTTTTCTTCTTAACAGTGCTAGTTTCATCGTTGATACAGGCTTTCCAGTTACAGTAATGACAATTTGCTTTTGTAGTATCTTTGCTTTTAAATAATTCTAATTGATTCTTTATGATTCACTGGACTGGAGCTAGGAGTAATTCTAGGATATGACATGGTATGTTAATTGGCGGTTATCTATATGTTCTAACTCTATGACGATTATGCATATGTTCAGCTCTTACTGCTGGCCTTAAAATTTTACAATCATATATGTATTCCTCCCTAAATCCATGCACGAGAAACAAACGTTCTTGACCCCTATTAAAGACTTCCAAATCGACAGATCTCAGGCCATCAATCTCTCCCAGTTCCAATTCCACAATTAACCATGGATCACAGCTTTGATTTGAAGAAGCTTCTCATCATCTCCCTCTACTTTCTTCCAATCTATTCATTGGCAGTAAGCTCTGATCGCCAACCATATATTATCCACATGGATGTTTCTGCAAAGCCATCTCCCTTCTCCACTCATGAGAGCTGGTACACTTCAATACTTGCATCTCTTTCAACATCATCAGACACCCTCGACAGCGTTCCACCAATCCATCTCTATACGTACAACCACGCCCTCAATGGCTTCAGTGCCATCCTCTCCTCCTCCCAACTGCAGCATCTCAAGCAAATTTCAGGCCATCTAACTGCATACCCCGACTCATATGGACGGCTACATACAACCCACACACCCAAATTCCTTGGCCTTGGCCGCAACTCAGGCCTCTGGCCTACTTCAAGATTTGGTGATGACATGATCATAGGGATCATCGATACTGGAATATGGCCAGAGAGTGAGAGCTTCAATGACAAGGGGATGCCACCAGTCCCCGCGAGATGGAAGGGCAAGTGTGAGACCGGAACTGACTTCAGCTCTACCCTTTGCAATCGAAAACTCATTGGAGCACGGTTTTTCAGCAAGGGCCTCAAGCAGCGAGGCAGTAACATTTCAATGAGTCACGATTATGATTCCCCAAGGGATTTCTTTGGCCATGGCACGCACACGTCATCGACAGCAGCAGGGAAACCGGTCCCTGGTGCGAGCTATTTTGGTTACGCTGAAGGAACCATGACAGGGGTTGCTCCCATGGCCCATATAGCAATGTACAAGGCCTTGTTCTACACAGACGATGATAATTCAGCAGCGAGTGACGTGCTGGCTGCCATGGACCAGGCGATAGCAGATGGTGTTGACGTCATGTCACTATCACTCGGATTCTTCAAAACACCTTACTATGAGGATGTGATTGCCATTGGAGCTTTCGCAGCAATGGAGAAGGGAATCTTTGTGTCCGTCTCTGCCGGTAACAGTGGCCCCCATGCATACACCGTTATTAACGGTGCTCCTTGGTTCACATCAGTTGGTGCAGGAACCATAGACAGAGACTACATTGCCACCATATCTCTTGGTGATGACAACGGAAAAATCCAAGGGCGATCAATCTTCCCAGAGAACATATTTATATCTAATGTTTCGCTGTATTTTGGCCATGGCAATATCAGTAAAGAATCCTGTGGCTACCTTGCTCTCGACCCAAATGACGTGGCTGGAAAGATTGTGTTCTGCTCAGCAACCATCAACGAGACCATTGGAACTCAAATGATGGAGGTAAACAGGACAAGAGCCAAGGGAGCAATCTTTGCCACTGAACTTGGACAGTTCTTACGTCCTGATGATTTCTTCATGCCATTTGTGGCAGTGACCTTGCAAGATGGAGAGGTAATAAGGAAGTATGTGACAGAAGCACTTGCACCGGCAGTGGATATCACATTTATATTGACTGAATTATGTGCAAAGCCAGCTCCCCAGGTGGCCTACTTCTCATCCCGAGGACCAAGCAGGATCACTCCTGGGATCCTAAAGCCTGATATATTGGCTCCCGGGGTTAATGTCTTGGCTTCCTGGGTGCCAAACAGACCATCTGCGCCAATTGGTGACGACTACCTAGTAACAGACTACGTTCTGGAGTCCGGCACATCCATGTCTTCACCTCATGTGATCGGCATAGCAGCAATGCTGAAATCAGTTCACAGGAACTGGAGCCCAGCAGCCATCAGATCTGCAATGATGACGACTGCGGACATAACTGATAACACCCGTGGTCCAATCATAGATATGGTTACAGGGACAGCGGCAACGCCTCTTGATTTTGGAGCAGGGCATGTAAACCCTAACAAGGCTATGGATCCAGGTCTGGTGTATGACATCGGGCTGGATGACTACATGGATTTTCTCTGTGGTCTCAACTACACAAGCCTCCAGATGGGGGTTATCACAAGGAGGCCTGAATATAACTGCACCACAGCTAACCTCGATCTTAATTATCCTTCCTTCACCGTAATCCTTGAAACGAACTATTCAAGCCAGGTATTTAAGAGGGTTTTGACTAATGTCGGAGATTATCCCACCAGTTATCATGCAGTGATTAAGGCACCGAGCGGCATGAAGGTATCGGTGGAGCCACAAGTGCTCTCTTTTGAAGGAAAGGACAGCAAACAAGAATTTTGGGTGAATGTTGAAATTAACCTTGACAATGCAGCTGAAGGTAAGACAATAGAGGGTGATTACATTGGTAATTATGGATTCTTAAGCTGGAATGAGATTGGAGGAAAGCATGTGGTTAGGAGTCCAATAGTTTCTGCCTTTGCTCCTTGAGCAGAACCATGGCTTTAGCTTCTCTTAGGCACTCAAATCAGAGACCAAGAGTCCTTATTGTTGCCATAGACTGGGATGACAGAATGCAGTCAAGAGCACAATATCAGTCCTAGCCATCAAAATGTCAGCCAGAGTTATAATCTAGAAAGAAGTGGCTAGCATGAACCTGCAGATTAAATAAGAAATAACTTGGGATGATGTATTTCTATTACAACTTATTTTCTTTCTCTAAAGAGCAACCTACCTAGTAATTGGAACGATCACTGACTCCGACTCGATCACTGACTCTGACTCGGACTTGACAATATGACTCCAAATACTAACAAAACTCCTAACATTCCAAATTCTATTGATATATTACAATATTTCTCTTGTATCTAACAAATAGTTACTCGACCTTCATTGTCTTTTGCTTAATCGCACTTCAGGCAGGGGACTCCTATCCTTCTTACTCAAAAAACTGATATCTTTCCCACATTAAAAAAATTAAAAGAACCAAGATCTTGCTTATGTTGCATGTTCAAACCTACTGCACCAACAATCTCGAATTTAGCTTCTAGAGGGAAAATAGCCATATCTTACCAACATGAACATAATTTCTTAAGCAAACCCCTTACAGGCATTGCACATGTAGGAGAAACAAATCCCATCAAGTTCAGCTCCACATTTCCGTCTCCACACAACAATGCAAGCAAGTGATGACCCTAAATAATCACAGTCTTATCTCTCAATCCAAATACAGATAAAGCTATATGCTTAGTGTGGGATTTGAATGATGAATCACAGATAACATATCAATCAACCATTATGCATCAACAACATTTTCTACCTTGCCCAGTAGTAGCATAATCAAGTAATTATCAGGAAAAGAAAACAACTCATAGAAATCAACACAATAACTATAACAAAATGCATATAATCAACAATGACCTCCTACTGGGCATTATCAAAAATTAAAAGCACAAGGATAACTCAGGTTCCAGATACCTGACAATGCATATAACATATATCATGAGATCCATAGTTAAATATTCACAAATATTTCACAAACTCCTCAAGGCCAACCAACATTTTCAGTTGCAAATATAGAAAACATATAGAGAACGAAAATGGGAATATTAACATTGATAGAAAAAACAAATGAATGCAAAACGCATATGCAAGAACAATAAGTACTCATATTCGAGCAATACCCAACAATCAAAACAACTAGGCAATGCATATAACAACATATATATCAAGAGATCTATATTCAAACATAGTGAAATCCTTAACAAACTCCTCAAGGACATGCGACATTCGATCTCTCTGTGTATATATATATAAATGTAGCTAGATATATATAAATGTAGCTACTCAACTTGCATACCACCCTCATGAGTTGCAAAATTAGTACTAGTACCAAACACAGAGAATGAATGAAAATATGGGTAATGGGGCAAACTGGATCCAATCACCTCCGGCACCGGGTAATGGCGCTGCAGCCTCTGGAGTAAGGGTGGACGGGTCCCCGGGCCCTGTAGCAGTTGTGGGTGTAGTAGGACCTCCCAGACCTCGGAGGGCATGGGACCCTGTTGGCAGCGAGAGCCCCGTAGGAGATGTAATAGCGCATCCTCTGCCAGAACAGAGATCTCCTGGTGTCCTTAGTTGAGGAATCGTCCCCAAAGACTTCAGGGTCCTCTCCATCTTCTTCAGCCCCAAATGGGTAAGTTGGGTAGGTTGGGTACATGGAGTGGGTGGGTGAGGACCAGTCTAGAGATAAGCTGGTGTCCACCACCTGGGCTTGAACCAGCATCACAGAGATTTGAGTGGAGCAAGTAATGAGGGTGAGCGTGAGGAGGAGGGAGGCGGAGGATGAGAGAGCCATGGAGACAATGAGAGATAGGGGGGGAGAGAGAGAGGGAACAGAGTTGAGAAATTTAAAAGACAGGGGAACACTTTTACATCAGAAATCCTCTGATAACCTACATTTTACAATTTCAGACCACGCTACAAAATTTCTTGCAGTTTCAGGCCTTTTATACCGCTCTTGCTCGGTTGTCTGTTTGGACCATAAAAGATCGTCATAAATCACTTACATCTCAATTATAATTACGTGTTTGTTTGGATCGCAATTCATAAAAGGCTTATGCAACTTAGTTACCACTCATTTGCAATCTAATTATCACTCACTTACAGCTGACTTACAGTTAATTTTGTGGTCGTGCAAATTTGTATTATTTTTTTATATTAATATTAAATTTTTTTTAATATTTATATTTTTATTATTTATTTGTAATATTTTAAAATTCTAAATCACTAAATAGTTAATTTTGTGGTGAACTTTCCACTTACGACTTACACATTACGACAACCAAATATTGTAAAACTCAATATACTTTCCCATTTACAACTTTATTACCAACCAAACACCGTAAAACTTACATGCATGTAACTCATTTATAACTGTAAAAAAAATTTACTAATTACAATTTATTAATTACGGCCAATTACGACAATCAAACAGACGATATCATGGCGTTTGGGAAGCAAGGCAATATCATAATTGTCCACTCTTTCATGCACACTTATGATATTTTTTTAATATAATAATACTAGTATATTGTCGCTATCAGTAGGAAACCAATCAATCGGTCAGAAGAAAAAATGAGAGAGGAGAAAAAGAAGAAGGAAGAAGTAGGACACCCGAAAGAGGAAGAAGAAAATAGGGGTCGACGCTGCTCTCTCTCTCTCTCGCGCGCGCGCGCGCAAATGAAGACAGAGTGACTGATACGGACAAAGTTTCTATATGAGTCATGAGAATAAATCTCTTTTCGATCAAAACATACAACTAGCGTACAAGTCGCAAATGAAATCTGGCTGACTGATAACAAAGTGACAGTGAATTAAGAGTCCCAAATCCAAGTGCACTTACAACTTTCAAAAAAAAGTGTGCAAGTCATGATACATCTTCAAGCATTATGCGCGCAGTTCTTGTTGAAAAAATTCTCCCACTACTACGAACGATGACTGGACTTATCACGAGCTAAGGTTTACATGAGATGGGGCATTTTTAGCCGTTTGAACAAAAGTGCGATGAACTGTAAGAAATTTTACATCTTAGGCCGGAAAAATAAATATAGAGTGTTCTCAGAGTTTTTATGTAAAATCGCCAAATTCGGACAGAGTGCCACTGGTGCCCTAGTTTCGGTGCGTGCAGCGTGCCAGCTGTGCATGTCCAGCGGATACCGGATCAGCTGCTCCGTACAGAGTACAATACAGCCTCTGTAGCTTTTCGGATCAAATTTAAGATGGGACCCACATAATTCACATATTAGTCAGTAGCCGCGTCATCAAAAAGTAACGTTTGCTGTTCGGAGCCTCACAGGTGACTCCTTAGACACTGATAGCGGCATCGTGTGTCGTGCGTCTCCTGTTACCGGACAATCAATTGCATGTTCAGATAAATCTGGTTACTTTCCGGTGAGCTTACCTAATTTTTGTTTGTTTCTGCTAAATGCTAATAATCGCTTCAAATTTCTGGTTAAAGAACTTGATCCCTTAGAATCACCGGTGGAGCACCGGATACCCGTGAACAGAGAGTGGGACAAAAATTTAATAGTCACATAAAGAATCCAACAACAATCCGAACAATCAAAATTAATAAACTGCACCGCCCCCAATCACTATTTGCATGATTTAGACTAACTGTAAACTTTGCAATTATTCTGAATAAACATAGAAAATAGATGTTAAAAAATATACACGAGCCCAATTTTGATCTAGTGACATCTTGTATGTAAGTTTAGTGTGATGATCAACTATGTCACCCAACAATTTGATAATATATTGTAAAGAAATTAAATTTAAGATTTAATAATCGGGGTCAAACTGGTAGGGTCAGGTCAACCCAAATAAGTATGGGTCAGATTTGAGTCTGAATTTTTGACCCGTATAATAATCGGGTCGGGTCGATCCGACTCGATTATTATACAGATCGAACAGTAATCAGATCGGGTAGACCTGACTCAGACCCAATGGCACCCCTGACTGCAAAGCATCTTTTCAAGTTTTAACCTTTTCTATATTCACTCCCTTGGATTTCCACAATGGAAATACACTGAACACAACCACTTTTATTGTCAGATTTTTCTTGACAGGTTGGTTGCATTGATTCCAAATGGTCCACATTAGCATTCGCAAGGGTGCAACCTAGAAAATCAAAGATCCTTCCTTCCTTCTTTCTTTCTTTTTTTGAAGGAATTAAAACACACAGCAATTTCAAATTACCTTACAAACACTTCAAAAAAATCAACCCTTTGCTCAGGCGCGCATGCATGATGATGGGTGACCCACGACAAATACCTAGAAAAAATTGGTAAATGAAAACTGCAGTTGCTTTCCAACTTATTTGGCAAATAAAAAAATTATGAGGCCAATTGTATGTTAAAAGTAACCAAAAGACAGTGAGAACCAATGAAGAAGATGATCTCTCTCTAACTATTATGTCTCATGTCTTGTAACCCATCTCGGCAACATGTTGAAATGATTGAAAACAGATGAACATCCAAACAATAAGAAGTGTTGGGATAAATTGCAGTATCCTAACATCAAAAAAAATTGGAATATATTCTTGCAGTTTTTGCTCTGTCTTTCATTAAAAATGCTGACTTGATGCCATGTTGGATCCCTGGCTTATGTTTAATGAGTGATTACACTCCACGTGCACTTGTCTTTTGAATTTTTTTGAGTTTTACTTTGATGCTTCTCAATTTTGCATCGGGAAACACCCGATAAAAGTGATTGGGACGTTCTTCGATCCCAATCCAGGAGATGATGACATGTGTCTGAGCATACGGCGAGAATTCCGACACATGGCGGGTTGAAGGTTGCGTGTATTCGTGCTTGGGATGGGGTATCTGCCGCGTCGTTACAGGGTCTGGGTTTGACTAGTACAGGTTCGGGTCGTAATCAGGTTGAACCGATTAACCGATTATTAAACGGATCGGGTCCCGCTTGACCCGTCGAACCCGTTTAAAATGATCTATGTGTATGTTTTTAAGTAACCCGAAACCCGAACTGAACATTATTGATAAGTAGATAGCCAGATTGATGAAGCTGCTCTTCATGAAACTTTAATGCATGACTTGTCCTTGATGGTTTTCAAAAATCACGGTGAAGATATACATTTCCGTAGTACTTGAAAGCTTTCGAGCAAAAGTATTTTTCAACTTTTCAGGCACTTTTTTTTCGTTGTGTTAGTTGTTATATCCCTGTGTGCATCTTGTGAACAATACTGAACAAAGCATAAGCATGCATCCTCTGAAAAATACGTAGCAAAGCATAACTGACCCCTCTGTTGACAAAGTTGGTGGGCTAAAATTAAAATTTAGCATTTTGTAATTTGGTAATTTAAAGGGTATTGTTTTGAGTATCGTGACTTGTGAGTTTTACTGAGACAACGAGGAATTCATATTATTCTGTTAAGATGATAGGACTAAATTTTGATTTTTCATTTAGAAGTCAATATTTTTATTCTAATGGGTCTTGCGGGTCTAATGGGTCAATCCGACCTGGTCAACCCAATTAGTTAAACGGGTCCAACGGGTCGGGTCGACTTGTATAAGGCGGGGTCGGGTTCTAATTTTTGACCCAATTACGGATCAACCTATATACAACCCGACCCGTATAGATCCTAATAGGGAGGGAAATGATCTCGTCGCAATCATGATTATCTCTTAACGATGATTAAATATGCACTCTGCATAATAATTTGACTAGAGAAACATATATCAAGTGAACTCAACTCGAGAGCATGTACCAAATTCTTAAATTGTGAGAGGTAAATACCAAAATCAGGTATTCATTATAATTTATCTGAAAACTCCTTTTCTTTTTCTTATTTGACAGACAGCGCGATGTGATTATTGTCAAAATAAAGTATCATTACGAGGAACTAATATCCAAATAAGATATATGAGAATCAAGCTATTCTTCTTATGTACGTGCGTACATTTAATTGTGTGTTTAGTATTTGTGTTTACCACCGTGATCAGAATAGTCAAGAGAAAAATGATCAAAACAAGTAATACTGGGAATGAATCTCAAATCTGTATGAGAAAGTGAGTGAGAAAAATGAAAAAAACAGGAGATGGGCATCCATACTGCATTTCCATTTTGTTGAACTCAATGGGTTAATTCTCCTCCACAATCAGTTGGATGTAAGGCACACCCTTATCTTTCCACATTCAATCAGATGCCATACATGCACAAATAATATGCACAAATACACTTGCAGCTCTGCAATATTTGATCCACCACCATCACAAGTTGTGGTAATAGTTCAAGAGATGCTAACCATTTTCACTTCTATACTCGTATCTGCATCGATGTGGCTAAAGAGCGTATCAGAACCATACCGACATGATGAACCACGATGAACCAAATAGAATCCATGGCCATTGTCTTGCAGTGTTTGAAGTGAAGATAGACCAGCTACTTGTAATGCTTGGCCCATACTGGGACGGAGTAAATAAGAATTCCCATGGCAAACGATGGGAGGATAGTTGCCACGGCATAAGCTAGTGCTCTTCCACTATGCCTGCTCTCCCTCATGGCATATACCTCAGCAACAAAGGTAGAGACGGTGCTCATACAGCCGAGGAACCCTAACTGAACTCCGCTCACAATTATTGTGCACCTCTTTGTGTTCACCTGAAGATAAATGATATGAAGATTCTGATGTTTTTCAGTAAACTGGAAAAGGAAATTGCTGCTTCGTTAAATTGTTAAAGCTCATACGTTGAAAGATGGACAAATACTAATAACACGATTCAATAGGAAAATATGATGATTTATGTTTATTCCTCATCTCAACAACATGAACGGCAAAGTTATCCCAAAATTTCTAGGATAGCTTTTCTGAGTTTCTTCTTCTTCTTTTGTGTGTGTGCATGTGTTTGGGGGTTGTTTGTTGAGTCCTTTTTCTCCGTTCAGGTCAGTTAAGGGGTTTGGAGTCAGCTACATGAATCCCTTTTCTCCATGTAGCTTCCGTAAGGACTGACGACTGTTAAATCCTGAAAACTCTACTATATTCTTAAACAATAGTGACACTGTCTGCTAATCCCCAAAAACTCGAGGAAATTTGATGTGGATTTAGAGGTTAAAGCTACACCGTCTAGTTCTTGAAGACACATTGATAAATGCATAAACCCAGAATGCAATTCAAGATGACAAATAGCGAAGAATTTACATGGAAAACTATATACATCGATCCGAGGCTAAGTATGTGGAGCTATCTTTTAAGTGGGTTTCGAATCAGATGCCATCCAGGCAGTGCGAAATTTTTTTTGTCCACTCGAATAGTTAAGAAAGGAAAAGATATAAACCAAGACATTCAGGTAAGTTTAAGGAATAAGAACTAAGAGTGTTAGCAACAAGAGAAACAGGGAAGAGAATGGCTCAGTAATTCGGCATCTAACTATCTATATTAAAGGAAAGAGAAGACATCATTTCAGTGAAGAATACAGAAATTGGATATCATCTTCAAATTACAAGGATATCTGTATTTATATGCTGATTCTAGTGGAATCGAAATCACTATTTTAAGCTCGGAAAATGCATATTGACGCTTACTTTTTGGAGTTTTGAGGGAAAGAGTGTCTTAGTGTCTCATGGCCGTCTTTACAAGTCTTTTTTGTGAGCATGTTTTATTTTCACTGAGGATGAGGTGTTTGCAAAATTTTATTACCCAGTTCATTCCCAAATAATTTGCTCTTCATAGACGGTGTTTAAAGGCATTTTATCAGAGTAATGACTTCTTCAGAGGTGGAGTGAAATTTTTAGCCTCTATATACCTTTGTTGACCTGACGGATGAATGGACTGGCCACAAACACACACGTGCACATGCATGAGCGCACAAGCACCAACCTCCAGGAAAAATGGCAGTTTTTTTTTTCAACTATAAATAAATATAGTTCTATTTTTAAGCTCGATCCTTCAGATAGTCATTGTTGGCTGGAATCCATTTGCTTGCTTTCTCCAGTGAGAGTAGATGTCACAGATTGAGCACCTATTACACATGATAACTAAAAGGATAAAATGTTACAATTGTTGATCCAATGGTACAATCACTCATGTTTTGATCATTCATAACTCATGTAGTTAAGAAACTAATGATCTTTAAGTGTTAGCAAAGTCTATAGCTTGTTTGGTCAGAAAAATTCGAAGTAAAATTTCTTTGAGTGAATGAAAAATTATAACGGACTGAAATCCAATTACAAAGAGAAGAGAATTTGAGTAGATCTCCCCTTTGTTTAAAGTCAGGTTCTTTGTGTAGCGGGAGAGAGTGATTCTTATTCTCCATTGACTGGCCGAATTGAAAGCTTCTCTTGAATCTTCTTGTGGGAAGAGATAAAAGGAACTCTGCTTGAATGCATCAAGTATTAGAGTCTTTTCTTTTCAAAAGGATTTCTCCCCCCTCTCTCCCAAGCTGAAATCTGGAGCAAGTTAGTTGAACTTCTCTCCAAAAAGCTTTTTGAAATCACTGAACCAGCTGACCCTTTCTTCATAACTTTTATAGCTATTTTGGGTTCTCAGCGATAGAATTGTCCCCTAAAAATTCTCCATAATGGAGATTAACTCCCACTTTGTGTGGGTGTTAATTGACCCAGTAATGGGGAATCAGTTACAACAGAACGCGGGTCTCGCGCTATTATTAGATGCGAAGCTCGCAGGCTCGCGTCTGGATTGGAATGCGGAGCTCGCAGACTCGCGTTGAAGTTGAAACGCGACGCTACTCAGACCCATGTTTGAGTTGGAACGCGAAGCTACTCAGGTCCGCGTTTTGATGATCAACGCAGCTGTCGCGTTTAGTGTTGAATGCGACCTTCGCGTCTCCTACTTGATGAAGTCTGCGTTTGAGTTGAAACACAATTCTTACATTTGGCTTGAGACCCGCGTCTGAATTGGGGTATGAACCCCGCGTCGGTATAAAGTCCGGGTTCATGACTTTCTCTTCATTGATTTTTAGACAGCTTATAGAATCTCCTCCAAAGTTTTCGAAACCCAATGGTTAACTGAAAAAGATTTTCGAAATACTTTAGACTTCATCTTGACTTGGGCTTTCGTGAAGTGCATAGAGCTTAATCTGGTCTGAATTCTAGCCTTCGTGAGTTTATTGTTAGACTGCTTGAAGCCCCAAGGAAGATCATCTTAAGTGTCTAGAAACGCAGTTTAGAACTTCTCTGAACTCTGATTTGTCTGTCGATGTATTGTTAAACCAATGTAGTCGTTAATTACTTTTGTCAGTGTACTGTTGAACTGTTTGTAAAAATCAGAATTGAATTGTCAGATGTCTGATGTTAACTTGACAAGAATGTGTGCTAAAGGTAACTGTTAACATAGCACCAAAAAGGTCTCGTTTTTGAGATCACTATCATGAGTGTAATATTAACTTAACAGTGAGATGAGTGCTAGAGGTGCAATGTTAACTTAGCACCGCAAGTCTTATTTTCATGTGAGAAAATCGAGAAGATCATTGTCATAGGTGTAATGTTAACTTAACAGTGAGATGGATTTGTGATTTGAGCAAATTGACGTCAAAAGAGTGATATTAACTTGACAAGGATTTGTCTTGCGATCTGAGCAAGTTTGTCAGAGGTGTGATGTTAATTTGACCGGAATTAGTTAATATGTCATTCTACTGAAGAGAATTGACAAGTAGAGTTTGATCTGCTGGAGATGTATTGAAGTCTTTACTTTCAGAGGTATAATGTTAACATGACAGATTAGATCTGTAATCATTTCGCTGGAGAAATAAGTACAGCTTTTTGTGGTCCTACTGTAACACCACGTTCTCGGAATACGTACCCGAGTATGTGTCCCAAATTTTCAATCGTATTTTTCTAATTTTTCTCCGTATTTATTTTTATTATTATTTGGTATCAGATCTGGATTTCTGAATTCAGAGTTAGCCCGAGTCAGAACCGAGAACCCGATCCTAATGTACTGCCTGATTTGACCTTTCTGATAGTCTGATTTGACCGATATACAGTTCTCCCATTATTATTTCTCCTTTTTATATGTGTTCTTGTGTGGTACTAATATTTTCTACAGGTACCTCCTCAGCCTTCTGACCCCATTAGCCCTTTTGGGCTCTCGCCCACTTTCTCGAAAGAGGTGTGTGCTTAGACTCTCTGAGTCTCTCGACTCTGCCTGGTAGGCGTGTTTAGCGCTCAACGCTTTATCACTAGACTCGCCTAGGCAGAACTCTACCAGATTTCAAACTCGCATTTTAAGCCGAGTCATCTTGGTGGCTCCGCCGAGCGATTTAGTGATTAAATACTATTTGTTGTCCTCGCCTCCAGCCTTGTTCAGCTCTACTTGTCTGTGCGCATAGCTGTAATGCTGCTTTTATATTATTTTAATATAATTGTGAAGAGTTTGAAATATTTAATTATATTGTTCTCATGTATCTTGTCACAAGACCTGCTGATTACTTGACATCTGGCATCTGATATTTGATACCTGATACTTGACATACTCTTACCTGACACTTGACACCGACATATCACCTGACTCTTGATGTCACTTTACGGGGACTTGACACTTGTTATCCTGTTATACACCTGAATTCTTATACTCCTGTATTTAACATGTTCCTCCTGTTATAATAATCTGGTTAGTCGCCGTAAACAGATCATTATGGACATATTGGTAATAATTAGACAACTTTCACCGGGATGGAGAAACCGATGAGTCGATATAGTTCTCATGTTTATGATGGTCTTAAAGTGTCGCGCGACCACACTCTTAGGATTCATCTTGGAGGCCACTAACTGTTTCCGTAGGGTATGCCGGTATCCCTACTCTCCTGACTTTCTTCCGGGTTCGCAACAAGCCCTTGGGCCTATTCTTGTGGGAGCAGCAACTCCCTGCTCCAATTCGGGCATACAATAAGTCCTGGTACCTAACAGAACATTCCGATTCAGCTCTGGATACTCTTTAGTCGTTGTCCCGGGCAAGTACAGGACCCATTCTAAATATGATTCGTTGCTCTCCATCAGTTTCCAATAATCTCTAATTTGTATTTGAAGATATGTGGAATGGGACACATACTGAGACATAAAAATTAGATGAGTCACTATAAAGTAATAATAAAATGATTCACTAGTATTTTATTGAACTTTGTGTAGATAGTGTTTTATCAGTTTTATGTTGTATCCTTGTTCTGTTGTCGAGCAACTCAGATTATGGTGACGTGAGGTATAGAGCATATATACGAGGGTTTCCTTATTTAGATTATTCCTTCGACGTACTAATCTCACAGATCAGTTATTTGGGTTTGTATAGCTGATTTTACCATATTTACTTGTCTCATTTCTTTTTCATGTGTGCTTATATTCACGATACACCTTTTATGTACGCATGTGTCTGATGTGCACGCCACTTGGCACTAATCTTACTACTCGTTGGGTTGCTTTCTAACAACTCTGAGCTTGCATGTCCAGATTTTGGAGCGTGGTACGTAGCGGATCCTTTTGTCGAGATTAGATTCGCGCAGCAAAAGCTTGGATGACACCGTAGCTCTTTCCTTCTAGCCCCTCCCTTGATCAGGCTTTCGAGACTCCTCTTACTGCTCGTGAGCACTTCTCAGGTTTTGATTATGTATATTTCTTTGTAAATCGTACTTTTGTATTATCTGGTGATGTAATATTCCTATAATATTGTATCACGCTCTGTAATAATTGTGTACTTGTACTTTTCTGTTGGAATGTATATTATCACTGTGCTTCCGCACTCTGATTCCTGCATGTACTGATGCTTAGCGTATATATATGAGGGTGTTTCCACCCTGCGTATATACGTCACAGTAACGTCTCCGTACCCGCGGGATCGGGATGTTACACCTACCATTCCATGAAATGGAAGGGAATTGGTAAGGAATTTTGGTGAGGTTAGAGGGTTCAGGTCCCTTAGGAATTTTAATAAACCCTCAGCTATCAACAGATTTAGTCTGCCTTTACCAGCTATCGTTTGAGGTGGGCTAGCCATGCTATTCCGCTCAGCATGATGAGTTGTCGAGAATTTTTCATTGGGCTTAAATGTCTAACTTTTTCCTCTATCATTAGCCGTCGGGGGCATTGGACTGTTCTTTTTACTTAAGTAACGTGGTGTACTTTCTAGGTTCTTGCTCCACAGATGACTTCTAAAATCATGTTAGATATTAAAGAAGTGAGTACAGACTCTGTGGGGAATATATCAGGAGATTAATGTTACTTATGGAATTCTCTCTGATTTTAAGTCAGTCACCACACTTTGATATGAATGTGAAAATACTGGAAAGGTTTTTGCAAAGATGCATTGCGAACTTTCTTCAATGAGTTAGGCTTGATAAGTCATCAGATAAACTCATTCAATGAGTTCATCAGATTATTTGGATGCTCTGTTTGTTGAATCGAGCTTCGATCGATTGAACAGGAGAGGGAAGACATACAACCATTACATATGAAAAAGACAGGCTAAATAAGCCATTCTTCTGAACCAGAGGAAGAATGATAAGAAAGAAGAGTGCCTAAACCTGTTGCCTGGCGTGCTCGACTTCAAAATATGACCTACTCTTCTTTGAAGGTGGATGCAGGTCTATGTACTAGAGAAGAATGATAAAGCTAAAACTGATGGTTTTACCTTCGTCATGTCTTCAATGTTGACATCATGCATCACTGCTCTCGATGTTCGGTTGGCTCGAACTCAGCAATAGAAAAGAGTGACAAGGCTAAACTGGCATTTCTTGTCATTTGCATTGTTGTCCCCCGCCGCTCGATTGGCTCGATCTCAGCAATAGAGAAAAGTGACAAGCCTATAACCGAAGATATTATCTTTATCATTTCTTCAATGTTAACATCATGCATCATGTCTTCAATGTTCGGTCGGCTTGATGTCGGCCAACCACGGTGCAATCCTTTGAGGGAGCAAAATCTTCTTTAGCGCTCCCCAAATATCTTGGATTTCAAACCCTAATCCATTCGATTGGTCAAGGTGTATCTTCGATCAGAAGTGTAGTGTTAACTTGATTATGAGAAGAGTGAAGAGGTTAAAACCGACAATTCCGTCTTTGTCTTTTCTTCAATGTTGGCACCATACATCATTGGATCCTATTTTTGATCGGCTCGCCATCATTAGTGGAGAAGAGTGATAAGGCTAAAATCGATAATTTTGCCTTTATTATTTTTTCAATGTTTACATCATGCATCACGATTTCCTGATGTTCGATCGGCTCGCCATTATCGATCGGTGATGTAGTCGTTTGAAGAAACAATTCTTCGCTTTTCTTTGGCGTTCTCCTAAACATCCTGGATCCCGAACCTTAATCCATCTAAACAATAAGAGTGGGGTCAGAGTCGATCTCGTTTGGGGAAGTTTTTCATGAAAGGACAGAATAGTCAATTGATCAGAGGTTTAATGTTAATATGATCATGGAGAGTACTTCTTTGATTAGAGGTGTGGTATTGAACATGATCAGGTATGGTACTTCTTTAGGTATTTGCTATTGATCGGCATCATGAGCATATCACCATTTGGATTTGTGAGACGATAGCCCTGTTTAAGTAGACTGACTCTACTACAAACGGTCCTTCCCACTTGGAGTTGAACTTTTCTTTTGTCATATGTGTCATGACCATGGGTCATCTGACAGCTAAAACAAGATCGCTTTTTTTGAAAATTTGTTCCTTGACTTTCTTGTTGAAGGCTCTGAAAATTCGAGCTTGATAGAGCTCGATTTGTTGTTGAACTTGTAGGCGTTTGTCGTCTAAAACTTCTAGCTCCTAGAGGTGCAGTCGAGCTTCTCTTCGTTTGTCATCTCTGTGGCCAAGGCAACACGCAGAGATGGAATCTGAATTCCAATAAAAGTACAGCTTTGCACCCGTACACCAAGAAGAAAGGCGTATCTTTCATTGGGATTCTCACTGTTGTGCGGTAAGCCCATAGACATTTGCCTAATTTCTCGTCCCAGTCGCGTTGACTTTATGAGACGAATTTTTTGAGAAGCTTCCCAATAGTCTTGTTGAAAGCTTCTGCAAGAACGTTGGCAGCTAGATAATACATTGTTGAAGACACTTTGCATTTTAAATTTGTTGCAGAATCTCTGGAATGCTTGGCTAACGAATTGAGGCCCGTTGTCATAGGCAATTCGTCAAGGGACGCTGAAGCGGTATATGACGTGATGTTTGATAAACTTAATCACGTCGGACGTCTTCACTTCTCTAAGGAGAATTGCTACCGCCCATTTCGAGAAGTAATTGGTTACAGTTAGGATGAACCGATGTCCTTTGGATGTTGAAGAGGTGATGGGTCTGATGACATCCATACCCCATATCTCAAATGTCCATGAGAAGACGTCGTATGGAGATGACCTGGTGCTTGATGGATGAAGTCACCATGGATCTGCAAGCTTGGGTCCGAGTTGGTGAGCTCTGCACATACCATCGTGAGCTTCACTGAGTGCTTCCTGTGCCTCTTTGTGTGAAAGACAGCGAAGCAGGTTCCATCATGCGACCGACGATATAATATCTGCGTAATCGCATTGTAATAGAACCGAGAAGCTTTCATTCTGATGGCAGCTGCCTCCTTAGGATCATCGGGCAATATGACGTACAAGACATAGTCGATGAATGAAAATTAACCCTGAGTTCTGGATCTGTTAAAGTCCCAAGAACCTCTTTTACTTGAAGGTCTCCTCTTGGCGTTCCACTATCTTCAAGGGCAAATTTTGGGAGTCGCGGTTATGGATGAGTACTTTCTCCGTTGTTCCGGCTGGAAGAGTTAGTGAAGCAACAAGAGATGCCAGCGCATCTGCATGTGCATTCTGTTGCCGAGGTACATGGTCGATGTAGAAAGTTGGAACTTCTCCGACATGTTGATGGTTGCATTATAATAAGGTACTAAGTTTTCATGTCGGACCTCGTACTCTTCTCGGACTTGATTGACGATGAGTTTAGAGTCACCGTGTGCTTCAAGATGCTTGACATCGATCTCTTCAGCAAGTCGCATTCCTACCAACAGAGTATTATATTTTGTCACATTGTTAGAGCACAGCTCGGTAAATGAGAATGCGCGAGAAATTACATAGTAATATGAGAAAACAAGTATTACCCTCACTCCGGCTACAATGTTCCCTCTCGGACCGGTTCTTGATGCACCATCGAAGAATAACTGCCAGACTTGTTCTTCGAAGGATGTCTGGGTCATGCAACCTTCGGCAATCTCATCTGAGAGATCTTCATAAAGTTTGGTTCATGTTCAGCCAAGAAATCTGCCGTTGCTCGTCCCTTCACGGCTTTCCGTGGCATGAATTGCATTTCATATTGCGGAGCAATATAGCCCACTTCGCCAATCGATCATTTAGCGATAAGGGTTTCATCATAAGCAATCTCAGAGGATTGACCTTAGAGACAACGTGAATGGTCTGGTCCACAAGATAGTGTCACATCTTTTGGACAGCGAAGACCAAAGCTAAACACTTCTTTTCGACCGAGTTGTAGCAATGCTTAGCCTCGATCATAGTTCTGTTCAGGTAGTAGATTGCTTGCCCATGTCCTTGGACATTATTCTGGGCTAGCAGAGCTCCCAAAGAATGATTCATAACTCTAACATATATCAGGAAGGGTTTCCTGATACTGAAGCTGTAAGAACATGCGAATGTTCAGCCAAGAAATCTGTCGTTGCTCGTCCCTTCACGGCTTTCCGTGGCATGAATTGCATTTCATATTGCGAGAGCAATATAGCCCACTTCGCCAATCGATCATTTAACGATGAGAGTTTCATCATAAGCAATCTCAGAGGATTGACCTTAGAGACAACGTGAATGGTCTGGTCCACAAGATAGTGTCGCATCTTTTGGACAGCGAAGACCAAAGCTAAACACTTCTTTTCGATAGAGTTGTAGCAATGCTCAGCCTCGATCATAGTTCTGTTCAGGTAGTAGATTGCTTGCCCATGTCCTTGGACATTATTCTGGGCTAAGCAGAGCTCCCAAAGAATGATTCATAACTCTACATATATCAGGAAGGGTTTCCTGATATTGAAGCTGCAAGAACAGGCGGATGCGTGAGGTATTGCTTGATTTTCTCAAATGCTTGTTGGCAATTACTGTCCCAAATAAATTAGACTCCCTTCTTCATCAGCTTGGTAAAGGGTTGACAACATCTCGAAAGATTTAATATGAATCCTCGAATATAAGTCAATCTTCCCTGCAATTCTCTAAGTTCTTTAAGATTTCTTAGAGGCTGCATCTCTTGAATGGCACAGACTTTCTCAGGATCGAGGTGAATTCTTTTGGATGTAACAACAAATTCAAAGAACTTGCCGTTGGCCACCTCCAGGAAGAACTTGGTGGGATTCATTTTCAGTCGATGCGTCCGCATAATGTCGAGTACTATCTTCAGATTGCTACGTGATCACTATGTCGCGACTCTTCACTGTAATATCCTCTACATAGCATTTTACGGTCTTGTGTATATGCTCGTGGAAGATCGTATTCATTGCCCATTGATATGCTGCCCCTGCGTTCTTCAAACCAAAAGGCATCTCGGTGTAACAGTACACTCTCAATGGTGTTCTGAAGGATGTATGCTTCTCGTCTTCTGCATACATCTTGATTTGATTATATCCTGAGAAGCCATCTATGAAAGACATTCTCTCAAATCCGCACGTGTTATCAATCATGACATTCGTGATCGGTAGAGAAAACTCATCTTTGAGACAAGCGGTATTCAAATCGCAGAAGTCAATGCAGATTCAGGTCTTTCCGTTCTTCTTAGGGACAGGAACAATGTTGGCTACTCAGTCAGGGTGTTGTTCTTCCCTAACGAAACTGGAGTCTATGAGCTTTTTGACTTCTGATTCAATTGCCTCAATGATCTCAAGACGGAATCGTCGTTGCTTCGCGTCCGGATTAATGTTGAGGCGACGCATGGCCACCTGTGGGTTGAGACCGGGCATGTCCTCATAGTTCCAAGCGAAAACGTCTATATACTCTATATGAGACGTATTAGGCCTTCTTTCTCGAAAGGTGATAAGCTTTCTCTTATGAAGATGGGCTTGGGCTTAGCCTCGCTTCCCAGATGTATCTGGACCACTTTATCCTCTGTGGGTGGCTTACGCTGCTCAAAGCGTATGTCTCACCCAGAGAGTGTTGAAGTGTTTAATTCAGGGATTGATATCCAACTGGATCATTTTTCATCTTCATCTTCCAAATAGCTAGTTGAAACCATGTTTACTGAAAGATATTCAAAAATAACGCCAACACTGACATCCGACTCCCACGGTGACGTGTCTGATGAGGGATCATGATATAGAGACTCTTCAGACTCGAAGTCTGGTGGGATTGGCGTTGACACATAGCCTAAACCCCTTCGAGTTTTCTGATAGTAATCGGGGGTTTCCCTTTTGATACAAAAGATCGAAGTAGTGTTCGTCTTCCTTTACCAAAGTTTAAGCCAGACCTCTTTGTAAGGTCGTATCCCATATTCTCCATCTAAGGGTGTCAATTGTGTCGGGCCGGCCCGACAACCCGCACGGGCACGACCCAGGGTAGCCTGGGCCCGGCCCGGCCCAGTCAGGACCTGGGCCAAACCAGGCCCCAGTACGGGTTCCAGCGAGCCAGCCCCGGGTCCGCCTTTTTGGCGGCCCAGGGCCCGGTGGGTCGTGCCAGGTTCGGGCACGGGCCTGGCATGGCCCGGCCCGGCCCAGCACGGAATGCCCCAACGTCTTGGGCAGAAACCGGCCCAGCACGGTCCAGACAAGAGCCTAACGGCTCTAAGAGCCGTTGGGGGCTTTTCGCAAAAATATTTTTGCAAAACCCCTCCGGCTACACCCCAACGGCTATTATAGCCGTTGAGGGTTTAGCAATGTTTTTTGCAAAACCCCCTATAACGGGTATATGTTGCATTTTTTTGTGTTTTTTGCAAAATAAAAATTGCAAAAAATACTCTCTTCCTCTATAAATACTTGGACTTCCCCACTTCATTTCACACAATAAAAACACTCTTCATCTTCCTCAAGCTCTACAAGTTCTCTATTCTCTCCAACAAGCTCCTCAAGACTCAAGGTCTCTCTTTCAAGTTCTCAAGTCTCAAGTCTTCAACCTCAACAAGCTCTCTCTACAAGCTCTACAAATCTTTCTCTACATGCTCTTTAAGCTCTTCAATTTGGTATTTTTATTCCTATAAAAAAAATGGATGCCAATTCTAGTCAAGCTAGATCTAGCCAACCTTCTGGTTCTAGAATTCATGATAATTTTAGTATTAGTAATGATACTTGGGAGGCCCTAAATATGCCACTAGACGACACTCCACAACTTTCAAACACACAACTTACACCATGCACAGATTTTAATATTTCTTCTGATGTACCTAGCACTGTTCCTCATATACCTATTAGTTCCCCCAATGTATCAACTACCTCCACAACTCTTAGGTCTAGAGTTTGAAAATATTTTGATAAATTAACTGTTAATGGAGTTAGGAGGGCTCAATGGAAGTTGTGCCCAAATGTTTCATATTCTTTTCTCAAAAATGGGGGAACTGGTCCACTTGTCCGACATATTAAGAGCAAACACCCCGAACACCAACCACGACAAACCCAAATTAGCACTTTGGGCAGCACTTTAGGCACTTTTAGTTATAATCGTGCAACAGGTAAAACAAATTTAGCGAAATTTCTTATTCGGTCTGAACAGCCTTTTAGTATAGCTGAAGACGATGCATTTACAGATTATATTAGAACCACTCATAATCCTGATTATGAGTCGGTCAGTAGAAACACTATAAGATCAGAAATGTTTAAAGTATTTGAAAAACAAAAACAAATATTAGTTGCAGTTTTATCATCATTGCCCCATAAAATTACACTCACGTCTGATTGTTGGGAAGCCCTTAACGGTTATCATTATATTGTTATTACTGCGCATTTTATGACTCAGATTGGGTTTTAAATAAAAGAATTATCGGTTTTAAAAAATTCTCATCCTCATAATACTTTAAATCTTAGTAAAATTATAATACGTGTTGCTTGAGAATATAAATTGATTCTAAAATTTTTACTGTTTCATTTGATAATGCTAGTGAAAATACTGCAGCAGTTGAGGTTTTGAAAAACTTTTTAAAACCCGTTTTGAATGGAAAAAAATTTCATATTCGATGCATTTATCATATTATTAACTTATGTGTGCAAGATGGTTTGAAAATAATTAATGATTATATTCAAATATTAAGAGATATTATTATATTTATTAAAAGTAGCGACCCAAGAAGGCAAATCTTCAGACAAATTTGTTCGGACACCTGCTAAAAAATTAGCTCAAGATGTAAGAACTCGTTGGAACTCAACACATAATATATTGAGTAAAGCAATTTCTTATAAAGAGGCAATAAATAGGTTTATTGCTGTAGAATTGCCTAACTGTTTTATTTCCGATGAGAAATGAAAAATTTGTGAATAGATTTGTGAATTTTTAAAAAGATTTAAAAGAATAACAAAATTATTTTCTGGTATTTATTACCCAACGATAAGTATAATATTTTATGAGTTAACTGAAATAAAACAATTTTTTTCTGAATGTAGAAATATTGATTCTATAAGAGATATTATTGCTCCCATGGAGAAAAAATTTAATAAATATTTTAAAATTTTTCATTTTATATTTTATTTTGCTGTTATTATGGATCTTAGGATTAAATTTAATGGATGTAAATTTTTACTTGAAAATTTTTATGACAGTATGAATTATGAGGATAGTTTTGCTCTAATGTGGGCAGATATTAATTCTTCTATAAATAAGTTATATGATTTTTATGAAACTACTTATGGAAATAAACAATCTTCTTCAACTCAAAGTTCTTCAACCTCTAATAGTAGAAGTTCATTATTTTTTGGTCTATTATCAGCTTCTAAAAAATCTAAAACTTCTGACTCTTTAAATGACTTCATTATTATATACAACATGATGTGACTCCTGAGATCGATCAAGACTCAGGATTTGAAATTTTTGATATTTTGGCATGGTGAAAATCACAGGCATCAACTTATCCTGTGCTTTCCATCATGGCACGTGATTTACTAACTCCTCTGGCATCTACAATAGCTTCGGAGTCTACTTTTAGTACAAATGGTCAAGTGCTGATACGAGAAACCGTCTGGCATCGGATGCAATTGAGATGACAATATTCGGGAAGGATTGGCTGGATGCGAAAAAGAGAAGTCAAAATAAAATAATTGACGATCACATCGAAAATTCTCCAGAAGACTACCCAGAAGATGAATGAAGAATTGAATTTTTTTATTTATGATTGATAAAATGTATGAAGAATGAAGACTTGTACTTTTTTTATGTATTAATGATAAATTTGAAAAAAAATTGATTTATACTTCAATTGTAATTGTATCAATTATCCATTTTATTGGATCACTAATAAAAATATATATTTTCATTTCACACCTTGCAATATTTTTTGCTAATTTTATCACAACTTGAATAAGTAATTTTTGAGAATTTTAAAATTTTTAAAGAATTTTTTGGATTTTTTTAGTTTTTTAAGTTTTATATTTTTTTATTAATTGGCGAGCCGGCCCACGGGGTCTGGCCCGGGGCACCCGGGCCTTGGGCCATACCCGGGTTCCATTTATGGAACCTGGGCCGAGCCGCCCGTTGGTGCTTCGTGCTCAGGCTGGGTAAATGGAACCCGGGCTAAGCCGCCCGCTAGTGCTCCGTGCTCGGGCCGGGTTTAGCCCGACTCGGTCCAATTGACACCCCTATCTCCATCATACGATATTAATTTTTGTCCGTAATGAGAGAATTGTGGGGACTCAAAATCATCTTCCGAAATTTCGCGAGTCATTGGCTCAGACTCGAATCTTCTGAATAGAATTGGCTTCTGACCCTTGTGTTTGGCTGGCACTTAAAGAAAACTCTTTGCGCGTCACTGGTCTTTTTATGCACCATGAATGATGACCTTATTGATGCGTGCAATGATGTCAGGGCATCTATTGCAGACAAAGAGTCACTATCTGCGTCAGTACAAGTATCTGACGATACAGAATCAGAAACTAAGGCAAAAATGTAAACCAAATCTCAATTCTGATTGATAAACCACTCGCCTTTAATATTAGCGGTGTTATTGAAATCGAGCTTATCAATGCTCCTTACAAGTGAATTTATTTCTCAAAGACATTCTTCTTCTGCCTCTGGTTCGATGTCAGCTTCATTATCAGAGTCTGAGTCCTCCTGCGATGGATCTTCAGCAGCCTCAAGAGGTCTTGGTAAAGGAGGGAGTCAGTGAAGTAATTCTCTACCCCTTAAACGGATGCCTTTCAGCGATCAACGATCTGACTACTCCTTCATCGGTGTATTTCATCACCTGATGAAGGGTAGACAGGACGATGGAGTTGCGATGAATCCATGGTCGTCCTAACAGAAAAATGTATGAGATGTCGGTGTCAATGACTTAGCACGTCACCTCAGATCTCAGGTCCCCAATATGGCATCTGAGTTTGATCTTTCCTACGAGCGCGAACCATTGGCGTTAAAGCCATAGATGATAGTTTGAGTGGCGCTCAATCGGTGGGCGGGTCCCCAAGTGATGCATGATCCTGCGGGGCATAATGCTCAACGCAGATCCTGAATCAACCTGAATGCAGCTCACTTCAGGTAATCCGATATACCCTGTATAGTAAAGGGGTTTATCATATTTTCCCTTAATTTGCATATTCTCTGGATAGAATGTAATGCATGAAAAATGTCTGAGGTCTGGAGACAATGTCCTTCATCCTCCTCTTCACGTCGAGCCAATATCTAAGCTATGAAAGCTTCTGAATCAGTTAGAGCTTCTCTCGTTGACTTGGAGAGTCTTAAGAGCTCATAGAGAGTGATTCTGGCCAGGATGTTGGCCAGCTGAGCCAAGACGTCGAAGCGAAAAGGCATTGATGACCCTTTCGCTTTGTCCTTTTGAAGAGCTTTGGCGTACCGAAGCTCTTTCTGCTTCTTCACAGGTGACTTCGTGGATTGCTTGCTTGTTTCTTTGGCTGGCTTGGACGAACTTGGCACTACCTCATTGTACTTTTTCAAGTACTACTGACCGGACCGGGTTCCAGCCATGAGAGGGGCACTCTGTTCTGTGGTGAGAATAATTTCTTCCTCCTCTGATTCAGTACTGGAGGCAACATCTGTCTCAATTTCTCTTGAGGAAGCGCATACCAGCTGCAAAAGGATGCCTTTCCTTTGCCTTTGGACCAGTGTTCTAAATGGCAGCTACGTCGGCTAGAAAAATTTATCGGAGATGGGGATATATCGGGGATATTTTCAAAAATCGGATGTCAAAATTAGACTGTAATATACATATCTTCTTGTCTTAAATCGCATCTCAATAAGACAATATATGCATAAATTATATAAATCTGCATAAAACATCATACTTATATGTTTAAGATATACTTAACTCGATAACTTACATTAAGCCTATGAATCCATAATCACTATCCAAGTGTAGAATCTTCAAAAATGCCACATTATCACATCACTCGAATTACCCAAATACCTAACTTAGAAATTGGGTGTAAAACGCTATATCAGGTCCAAAATCGCCGAAATTGAGGCCGATATATCGGGTCCATACCTGTTTATCGGCGATTTTGGATGAAAAATGCTATAACGGTTTGGAAGTGCCAAATCATTGCGACTAGGTGCCGTAAACGCAATATCGGGGTTATATCGGGGATATTTAGACCACTGCTTTGGACTTCTTATTGGTGACATTAGTCCACTGTTGGCTTTCGATGAGATCGAGATGAACTCACATGATCTCTCCTCAAGGAGTTAGGACAGGAACCAGACCCTTCTCCTTATTGTGGGGATCAGTATTGATTACCCTTAGTTCCTCTTTCGGGATGAGAACCACTCCGATTGGTGCTAACGAGAGATCCCTGCCAAATTGAAGGAGCGTCAAGGACGTCATATTGGCTGTCACTTTCTTCTTCTCTAGGCGGAGTTTGAGTACATCCGCATCAATCAGAGCCTGAAGGACATCATCCTTGAAGATGTAGCAACTCTTCATGGGGTGTCTGAGGATTATGTGGTACAAGCAGTAGTTAGGGTCATCTGTCTTGCCCACCTCTTCAGGACACTTTGTCTCTGGCAGCTTGAGCTTGTTGCTTTTGCGAAGCAACTTAAACAGAGAGACAATGTGCTCATCCCTGAAGGAATATTGCTTGTTGGCTCGCACCTGTTCTGAAAAATTGCTCCCTCTAGCCGGCTTAGACTTTGGAGGAGACTTAGCCTCCATTGTCAGAGTGTCTCTTCTTCTCAGTTGAGAAGATGATTTTGGAGCGCGTCACGTTGGTTTCTCTGGTCTTGGCTTACTCTCCTTTTCTTCGGCCTTGACCTCACGACAATCTCCTCTGCTTATTCACCTTATAGCACCAACTGCTTTCAAATGCAACACTCGGTCACTCCTATTTGAGCTAGAAGCGTGGTTTACAGGTTGTGGCAGCCGGTCTCTACCAGTATGGACTGTGTCATGCCACTCGGACATCAGAGCGCCATACTCTAAAATCTTTCCACAAACATCTTAATAGACTTTCTTTTCTTTTGCTTCGTAGTAAGGAGAATGGCGATGTCGTCTTCAAAGAAGCAGGAAAGGAAGAGCTTCTCTAAATCAGCCCAGTTCTTTATGGAGCATGCAGGCGGCTTCATGAACCATTCAAAAGCAACACCCTTGAGGGTGTCGATGAATATATGAGGCAGAATAGCATCATTCGATACTACGTTCCCAGTCTGAGAGTTGAAGTAGTATATGTGCTGGTTCGGAGAACCTTTGCCATCCAAGGTCTGCAGAGTCGGTACCTTAAACTTAGGAGGTAAGGAACAACAACACACTCGGTCGAGTATGGCCGGATTACTCCCCCCTCTTGGAGGTTGCTTTGATTAGCAATAGCCTGCAAGCGTTTCTCAAGTTCGTTCATCCGCCTAGAGTGACGGGCTCCATTTTCTAAACCGTCATCCTCTTCAAATGTAGATTTGGGAGGTTCAGAATTGGAGCTATTCTCAATCTCAATTTTCTAAGAAGAGCTTTCTCCCTGCTTCTTTTTCCCCTTGCTTTTACTGGAGGAGAAGCGTTAGGCTTGGGATCCTTCGACCTCTTCCTTCAGTTTGTCAGCAACTGAGTTATCATCACCTTGAGATTATTGATAGACTCTTGCTGGATCGGAGCATCTCTTGCTGCTGAAACCTCTTAGCCACCTCTTCTGGAGTTCCGGTCATATATGCAAAAAACCTCTTTTCCATATAAGAGTTGGACGACTGAGATTCTGCGATAGCGGAATGCTTATCGCTTACTTTAATCCCCCTGGCCAGGGCATTGTAGTCCACCGGGACTATAGCTTCAGTCCGGCTGCGAGTACGTTGATAGATTCCTTCAGGTTCAATTTATATTTCTTTCAAACCTGAGAGAAAGGAACATTTCGTATCGAAATCCTCAGAACTGAGAGCCAGTTGTTTTCTCTTTGACTTGCTTGGTGTAGTGCTTGAACCCACCAAGTTCGAAGTCACCTCGGAATATTCCACATCGGAGAATGATTTCTTCTTACGGGAGCGGCGCCTCTTGGCTGAGTTAGAGCGTGGGGCCGCTGACAACCAGTTGAAAACTGACGGTTTCCTCATATAAAAGCTGCTTGGCACTCGGAGTGTACTGTTGTGATGACCCGCTCACAGCAGCACTGGGGGGCGATTTGATGAACACCCCTCTTCCGAGTTAGATAGTCCCTTAGATCCGTTTCAGGGGTATATGAAGAACTAGCCTCGAATCCATAGAGTGAGGGCTTGTCAGTTCAGTACTGTTCTTAGCCACTTGAGGCTGAACGCGAGCTTCGTGTTTCTGTAATGAAACGGGAAGGTCGCGTGTTGGTGCGGCCTTCATCTGGACGCGGGTCTCATGTTCTGCAAGAGAACCGAACCTCGCATTTTGGTAGAATTGCAGACTGGATGTGGGTCTCGCGCTCTGCAAGAGAAACGCGGACCTCGTGTTTT
Organism: Agave tequilana; assembly: GCA_038442645.1. Taxonomy (NCBI): domain Eukaryota; kingdom Viridiplantae; phylum Streptophyta; class Magnoliopsida; order Asparagales; family Asparagaceae; genus Agave; species Agave tequilana. The sequence goes on along the minus strand of JAVJIF010015285.1, from coordinate 9,014 downwards.
GGCATAGTTGCAAGCTGGACGCGTGTCCCCACTCTGCAAGAGAAACACGAACCTCGCGTTTTGGCGTTGTGACGCACGCTTGAAGGACGCGAGTCTCGCATCGTGCCAGAGAAATGCGGGTGTATCCCTTGCGTTCAGTGCCAATGGCATAGGATGTAACTGCAGTGTCTTCGGCTTACTGATGAAAAGTGCAATGCTTTCGTCAATATTCAGCATTCTGGTTGAGTCGCAGGGGCTGTTGGGAACCCCCGGCAACCCAGAGTTGCAGAGTTTTGAGAGGAGAGTGATGACGAGATTGATCTTCATCATCGTTTTGACCATGAGCCAATACACTGGACCCAGGTCTCTTGAGAGACGTTGACGCGGGCCGCATAGGCTTCATGAGAGGTTTTCAGAATCTCGCTGAAAGTGACGCTGCTTGCTTTGTGAACAAGTGCGCAGAAGTCTCCTAATAGACTTGAAAGCGGGTCTCCAAAGAGACTTTGTGGTATTGTCGTACTGCTTTGGGGCTAACGGAGCCCGAAGAGAGAAACTTCTCGAACTTCTCTTGGTGGAACTCAACAATGAGCGATTCGACCGTTGATCCAAGCAGCCTGAGATTGGTTTGCACTACGGCGTTCTCGTTAGTAGAGAAACTATTCCCCAGCGAAGTCGCCATCTTTTGTCTGATCAGAAAAAAAACTCAAAGTAAAATTTCTTTGAGTAGATGAAAAATTACAATGGATTAATGTCCGATTACAAAAAAGAGGAGAATTTGAGTAGATCTCCCCTTTGTTTAAAGGGGGTTCTTTGTGTAGTAGTGGACAGTGATTCTTTTTCTTCGTTGATTGGCCGAACTAAAAGCTTCTCTTAGATGTTCTTGTGGTTGCTCTCGAAGAGATGAAAGAAACTTTACTTGAACACAACAAGTATTAAAGTCTTTCCTTTTCAAAAGGATTTCTCTCTCCAAAGCTGAATTCTGAAGCAAGTTAGCTGAACTTCTCTCCAAAAAGTTTGTTGAAATAACTGAACCAGCCGACTCTTTCTTCATAGCTTTCATAGCTATTTATAGGGGTTTCGGGGGTAGAATTGTCCCCTAAAAATCTTTCATAATGAGAATTAACTCCAACTTTATAAGGGTATTAATCGACCCAGTAATGGGAAATCAGTTATAACAGAACACAGGTCTCGCGTTGGATGCGAAACTCATTCTGTTATTAGACACGGAGCTCGCAAGCTCGCATCTGGATTGGAACGCGGAGCTCATAGACTTGCGTTGAAGTTGAAATATGACGCTACTCGGACCCACGTTTGAGTTGGAACGCGAAGCTACTCAGGTCCGTGTTTTGATGATCAACGCGACTATCACATTTAGTGTTGAACGCGACCTTCGTGTCTTCTGCTTGATGAAGTCTGCGTTTGAGTTGAAACACATTTCTTGCATCTGGCTTAAGACCCGCATCTGAATTGGTCTGAATTGGGGTATGATCCTGCGTCGATGTGAGGTCCGCGATCATGGCTTTGTCTTCATTGATTTTAAGATACATAGGTTATTCAAGATCATAACTTAGAGCTCAACTTTAACAAATATATCACGGAATATCTTTATTTGAAGATTGGAGCTCACGAGTTCAAATTCAAGTCAAGAGCTCAACAAGAAAACTTCATATTACTCGGGAAAAACTTATGTTTGTAATTTAAAATTTTGTTAAAGGTTTAGATTATAGAATTTGGTAGCTCAAGCTTTTATATGAACACAAGCATTTCATTTCATGACTAGATGGATTTTTAGACAAATATATATAGGGTTCGGTTACATTACACATAGAAAGTAAATAACTTAGTTACACACACCACTTTCTATCCTTAGATTTGCATGGAGATGCATGCTCAATAAACCTAAAAGGTTATTAAGACTGTGGGGATCACATGCTCCTCAATAACTTTTGTATACAATTATGTGCATGCATCTTCATGCAAATTCAATAGTGGAGAATGGTGTAACTAAGTTATTTGCTCCTATGTGTAATGTAATCTAAAATACACACACATATGTTATAAAATGAATTTGAAGTATTGTTTCTTAAAAGATAATTTTAGCAAAAGTTGATTTTAAATAGATATTAAATATTAAAAATAACTTTATTTGTTTGAAATATGTTTTGGATTTATTCTATACATATAGTGCTTGAAAGATCTAAAAAACTTATTTTTGTATAATTCATAAGTTAAAATCATGTTAAATAAAGTTTTGAAAAAGTATTAAAATTTCCAAGTTCTTCGATAGCCTTATGCAGGAGTTTCGAAAATGGATACTTAGTGTGCACGACACTAACTTGGGGCTTATCGTTTTCGACAGCCCTTGTGCACGTTTTCGACAGCATTTTACAGAAAGTTAGGTTGTTGCAGAAGCAACCTCATTTTTTAGGGTTTTTCTTTTGTTTTTTTTAAACTTTGAAAAACCATTTTCGACAACTTATGAAGCATTTTCGACGGATTTTTTCAGAGAGTTAGGTTGGTAGTAGAATTGGCTTATTTTTTTATAATTTCTTCGTTGAAAAATGAGCACTTTCAAAAATGACTTTCGATAGGCCTCATATAGCTTTCTAAAATGGCCTTCATATTTTGAAAAATATAACCATTTGTTACCGTTACTTGTCAAAATAGATCAGTTTTAATTTTGGGGCTTACCGTTACTTGGCAAAAATATAACCGTTTGTTACCGTTACTTGAAAAATATAACCGTTTGACAAATTTCCCCTTAACTGATTTCTAGCAACGTTTTAATTTTTATTTGCTAAAAAATTAAGCTTTTGCAGATGTTTTAAAAGCAATTTTTTGAGCTAATCTTGATCCATTCTCAAGAGAAAATTCCCACAAAATTTCTTTGAGTTATACATTGAACATTTTCTTCAATTTTATTTTGTTTCCTCACACACAAGCTTAAGAGATCAAATTATTAATCTTGGCTATAGGTTGTTTATGAGAGTTTCTCGTGATCAAATGTGATCACAAATCTCGTTGTTTGTGTTGTAGTAAAACCTCCTGTGAGAGGTAGTTGTAAGAGTTGTGGCTCCAAGTAGATCTCGAGAGATCTATATTGTAAGTGTTAGTTTAGTTTCACAAGTCGATGATAGAGAACTTTCTCCACAAGAGTTGGGAACGAGGACGTAGATATGCGGATCAAACCTCAATAACAAATCTTAGTGTTTGCAGAGTTTGCTTGTTCTAAACTTCTTCTTGTTCATTAGTTCTATATAATTCTTATTGTTGTTTATTGTAGTAGATAGACCCGATCACGGTTCGGTTCGAACCGGCAACTGAACCGAAAACTGGGTCGTTTGAACCAACCGAACCAGAACCGGTAAGAAATCGATTCAGTTCAGGTTTCTAATTTTCGAAACCGGACCGGTTCAGTTCTGGTTCCATTCTAGCTCGAATCGGCATTTTAATTTATTTCCTTACTGTGAGTGTGCTGTTAAAACCCTCCAGTCCTCCTCCCTCAGTCTCTCTCCTCGTAGCTCCCTTTCCGCCTCCTCCCCCTCCCCCGCATCCTCCCCTCTGCATCACCCTCTCCCCGCAACTCCCCCCTCCAGGCCTCCTCCCTCTCCCCGCAGCTCCCCCTCTGTCGGTTCCCCACCGGTGCGGTCCTGGAACCGGAACCAGTGCGGTCCTGATGATTCAGTTTGAGAAGCCGGGAACCGCCGGTTCCGGAACCGGTTCAGGTCTAGTAGTAGATAATTATTTAAATTGCTTAAATTTCACATAATTGATTAGCATCACCTATTCACCCTCTCCCTTTGGGTGATTTAACTTGAAATTTATGCATGGACTAATATTATCAAGCTCAATACCAACATCTATAGGCTAATTCGAGATATGGTATTCTTTAAAGAAAAAAACAATATGAAACATAATTAAAAGCAGCAAAAGCATACCAAAAGAACCTCACGCATACCGCTTTACTTATCGTTGAAAGGGCTGCCATAAGACATGCAGCAAGAATGTTGGCTAACAGGGTTCCAATAGGTAGCCATTTGAGCAGCCCCTTCCTTCCGAGGCCCTGTCCATTAAGCCTCGCTAAATACCACCGAGCCCACACACCAGGTGGAGCAACCAAGCAACCCAACCATAGAATAGCACCATTGGTCACATTATCCAATTTTTCACCAGATAATGCCCCACTTAAACCCCATAGTGTGCCCAGTACTAGTAGCGTAATTGTCATAAACATTATATGCCTCTTGAGACTATCTATTCTCCAGTGATCAAGGCTACATCCTCTCGTGATTGAACTTTGGCTGAGCTTGTTGGAGAGGCTTTTGCGAAGAGCCTCTCCTGATTCAACCCCAATTCTGACGCACTCATTCACAATAAACATACCTACAGTAAAAAATTAAAATTAAAAATATTAGCCATTGCAGCACAATCATATATGAATGTGCAGACTGCTTAGGCATGATCTAAGCGGACTCCATGGAGTAACTCCGAAACACCGTTACATATATTTCTCTCTCTTACCTAATGTGATGCCTCCGACAGCAAAAGTCCAGTGACCCTTGGAGGCCAAGACAAGCATCTTCTGATTCCATCCACTAAAGGTTGTAACGCTACCCAGGTACCCTGTTGACAACCCAACCGATAAATGGTCCGATATATGACGTATATCTGCCTTGAACACGATTCCAAACCACCCCATGAGGAAGGAACCTAACTAATGACAAGAAACTCAAGTACATCAAGATGGTGTCAACGGTAATGACAATATTTGATTAATTCATGGAAAGAAGTGAGAAAATATATATATAATATATATACCATATTAGAGGGAAGATCAAGGTACAGAGGTAAATTATCCCCTGTGAGGGCGAGAAGGCTAGGGCCAAAAAGCTTCTGTAGCAAATACCTGGTGAATACCTGACAAAGATTTAAAGAGTGAGCATATTCCCACGGTAATTGGATTGTATATCCTACACAAATTCGAGATAGCCCTCTAGCACAAGAATGGAGTGAGTTAAAGAGCCATACTCAAGAAAAAAAAAATGGAAAACAAGGAAACTAAGGAATATATATCTTTTGAGGTGATGTATATGCTTCTTTTGGTAGGAAATATGGATCTTTAGTTTCTTTGTATGTGTAGCTTTATGTCAAAACTTATGCTACAAAAAGAGAAAAATTGGAAAGTGGTTTTTTTTTTTTTTTTGGCTGGGGGTTGGGGGTGTGTGGTGGGTGTTTGGGGGGGGGGGGGGGGGGGGGGGTGTGGGTTTGGGTTGGGTTGGGGGGGGGGGGGGGTGGTTGTTGGAGGGTGGAGAAATGCTTGCAACATCTGCTTATAAGCCCTTCTCATACAAGTAGAAATAGAAAGGGGCTTTATGGAGAAGATGGAAGACAAGCTCATGCTTATTTCAAGCTACTGTATTGTTTGTATGCCAGAGATTATTCCCTTGTATGTTCTTTCGTGGTCAGACTGCTAATATAAATGCCACATCTACCTAGACCAAACATAGCCTCATCAAACAATTGTCATTCTCACATAAAGATATTTATTGGGCCCAGAAATTTCAAGCCAAATTAGGGCACGTTCCTGATCAAATGCACTATTATTGAACCAGGACAATTTAGGCACAGGGAAAGAAGAAGAAGAAGAAGAAGAAGAAGAAGAAGAAAAGAAGTGCTGAAAAATACCCAAGAATTCCAAAAAGAGACAAGTGAATCAAGTAGAAAATATAGTCCAGTCCTCGATGAAGCTTATACTGGTGATCCTGCAGATAGACATAATATCAGAAATCATTTTCCAATTCCTCTATTCACAAAGAATGATAAAAAAGCACAGCTTCAATACAGTTGTCACTCATATGTGTAATTTAACATGAGAGATGGGATTCTTTTATCTCCACATAATGAAATTAGTATGATACAGCCTTTGCCTGAGCACAAAGGAATAACAAAACCAGCAGTTTTCTGCTGTTTTCTCAAACTTCACAGAAAAAGAAAAGTGTTTCATGCCTACTCAACATTATATTTTCAATTGGGCAATCATGATCAAAAGCAAGGCCATGGGTGTCATTGAGTGACAAACAGTTCTCTGCTGCAGACGATCCTCGGGGTTAGTCTTTGCTAGATGATCTGTGTATCTTGTAGCTTATAGGTGTAGCTTATTCTGCTGGGTACAGACTATGCGTGTATCACGATTGTTTGCATTTCTCGGGAATGTTTTATTAAATTCTTAAAAACAATATACTTGTTTTGTTAAACAAATTCTAAATTTTAGAAATTTTAGAAGTGTTAAGATTCTACTGCAAATTTCCTTGCTAAATCTAATATTAGTATATGGTATCACATATCAACTTGCTCAATTTATAAACTCATAACCTGAAAAAGAAATACCTATGATGGTCACCTTCAATGATGGATCTTGTACTTTCTGCAATTGATTCTTCTCGGTGGAATGGAGCATTGCATCAGTAGGGAGAGGGGATTTAATCTCCTGTGCCACAGGTGAAGGTGAGGTCAAAAGATGGGATCCAGATCGAAATCCGTTCTCAACAGATCCCACATCATCCATGGAGAAGACTAGGCTCCCCTTCTCATCATCTCTATCATCAATCGTCACTCGATCCCCACTATCTCCAACTTGTGCGATCACCGAGCTATCAACATCCCCTAGTATCTGCTCTGCTAAGTCCCGTGAAAGACTAATTGAACGGAGAATCTGATCACCCACGTCCAGAGAAAGGCTGCTCGAAGTTTGCCTCCCAGAACCCTGCTGCCCCTCCTGCCAACCGATCTGTGCCTTGCCCCATTACCAACACCTCATCGAAAACACTTGTATTGCTCGCGCCACGAGAAAGATTGAAAGATCCTCTGCTAAAGGATCCCACATTACTCATCCTACCAGAAGAAACACCAAGAGAATTCACGTAAGATGAAGCATCACTATTGCAATCTGTATCCTTGCTGAAAGCTTGATGCATATTGCCCGGGTCCTGTTCCATCTTTCTAAAACTAGTTATGCTTCCTGCAAGAAGAAGCGTAGAGTGAACAAGATGAAACTTATACACCCAGATGCAAGTTTGGGGTTGGATGCAATATTCTGAAATTTGATTATATGGATCAAATTCAATGAACCAGTATAATGTAAAACAAAAATATTGACTGCCCAAAAACAGCAGTAGTTTTTAAAATATTCCGAAAGAGGAATGAAAGCACTAAAAGGATTGAAATCAAATTTACAATCACATTGTTATAGCCATCAATTAGACTTAACTAGCAAGAATTGACTTCTTTCGAGGCTTTATGTTGTCACAATGTCAAGCTAAAATCCACAAATATGCAAGTTGTTTGCCAAAAAAAAAAAAAAAAGTTTAGGCAAAAAAATTCAGGAATATTTCAAGATTAATACTTTTCAGCTCTGTGGGTGCCCAAAAAAAAAAAATATCATCCTTTGACTTGGCTTTGGGGGGGCAAACCCAGGAACTAACAAAACTGGATTGGATTTTATATTGGAAAGTATTGAGAAAGGTAAAAGACTTTCTAGGTTATTTTATTTAATTAATGTGAGCAGATCAAATTAACAGGGAGATCAAACATCAGCTCATTATTTTATGAGGAGATGACATGTGAAAACTAAAAATATTACTCGAAGATGATTCCTTAGAGACAAAGCTGGCATATTAAGGATAAAATAATTCACTATCAATCCAATATCCCAACACGAAAACTAGGTTTCTCTAGTCATTTGGACCCACATAAAGTCTGAAACTTTTTTTTTATTTCATTTCAACAGTGCTTGAGACCTAATGACTTGTGGTCAAACACGAACCCGAGTGATTTCACAATTCCAATTGAAAAAGTTTCAATTTTTATACATTCAAGTGATGAAATCAATAACAAATACAAAAAAGCTAGAACTTTGGTGCGTAAATTAGCTGAAAATTGGAAACTATCCGTGTGATCCCACAAAAGGGTCGGACAGAAAAGAGAAAAGAGAACAAGGGGCTAAGGATAATTGGGCAGTGACTAAAAAAGTTTTAGGCGGGCGAAAAAGAAAAATGAACGCACCTAGGAGGAGGGAAGAAGGAAAGTGGCCAGCTCCGGCGGAGGAGGGAGGAGGCGTTTGAGGTGTCTGCAAACGAGTGGAGGCGAGAAGATGACAGAGGAGAGTGGGAGAAGAGGGAAGCGTGGAGAGGAGAGAGCCAACAGTTTGTTTATTCTTTTTGGGGATTTTTTTTTCATATTAGTCCATGAAATTTAAGGGCCTAAAACTGGGGGTGCCATGCGAATTATTCGCAGACATCATCCGAATTCGCCTATAATTTAGATACATATATTATTTTTTCACATCCATCAATATTCGTTTCTGTATCTGTATCCGAAGATTAGATGCGGATATAAATATGATAAAAAGCAATATCTGATCCGTATCTGATCCGATATCCATAAGTTGAGTTGCTTGATAATGATATCTATATAAAAGAGACTATTTTCAAAGGAATTAGACAATAGGTTTTGATATTTGAGTTAATGAAAAAGTAATGGTGGAAAATATTCAAGTCTTGCAAGAGTAGCGCAAGATATTTTGAGTATTTTGACATCGATTGTGGCATCCGAAATGACATTTAAGCCCGGAGGTCGTGTAATCTATTACTATAGAAGTCGAATGATATGGATATGGTGGAAGCATTGAGATGTACACAATAATATCATAATATGTATCACATTCTAAATTATTGTAGGTGAGATAAAAAGTAATATGAGTATATCCATTACAGTTATCCTTAACCGTATTCATTTTTACATACCTGATTAGTATTCACATTCGATCCACTAATATTTATTTCGTGTTTCGTATCCGATTTTAACAGATACAAATTATTTTTTTTAATATCTGTCAATATTTGTATCCGTATTCGAAAATTGGGTGCTGATACGGATATAATAAAGAGATATCCAATTCGTATCCGATCCGATGACACTCTTACCTAAAACATTTGAACTCTGGCTTGGGGTTTCCTGTGGGCCAATTTGGGCTCCAC